>VYZP01017998.1:0-10112 GCA_013400635.1 Hypocryptadius cinnamomeus | reverse complement strand
CACTTCAGTCTGAATCCTGGTATCTCAAATGGTCCAGGTGGCTGAAAATCTGTTAGAAGAGTCAGAAGGCAGTGGACAGAAAGACTGGATGGCTCTGAAACATCACAGTAGCAGTGGTAAATATATTTTGATCGATACTTCATTTCAACCATTTTTTTTCCTGAATTGAAGGTCTGACAATATGATTCTTATGATTCTTTCAATTTGTTGTTACAAAAAAACATTTCATCAATACAGCTTTATAAGAAACACACGTATGTATGAAACAAGGAAATATTCTAGTTAAGCCCAGTTTCCTATAAAAATGTACAGGAAAAAATAGCAGCATTGTGCCAGGATTCAAAGTAAGAAGAATCATCCTGAGTAGAAGAGCATAGCTAGACATGAAAGAAGGTTAACATCAGTGTTTTTACTGACAGTAAATTTAGTAAAGTAGAAGTGATAGAAATGCTCCTTGGAATTCTTGCAAAGAAAACAACATACTATTCAGCATGCCTTCCTGTCTGCATGCATCTGAAAGAGAGAGGCGAAGTACATGAGAAGAATAATGTTCCTATAGTTTCATTTACAAACTACTGAGATGAGAACAGACTACTTATGAAATCTAGAGGTATTTATACACAAAAATATAAATCCTTCTTTAGGTAACAGGAAAATAGGTAGAACACAATGGGAATTTGGGAGGAGTGTTGCTGTAGTGGTTTGACCAGGCTGAATACCAAGTGCCCACCAAAGCCACTCTATCACTACCCTCCTCAGCTGGACAGGGGAGTGGTATGATAAAAGGTTAATGAGCTGAGATAAGGACAAGGACATCCAATGATATCCAAGGAAAAGGAGTCACTGATTACCATCATGGGCAAAATAGACTAGACTTGAGGAAATAAACTGAATTTATTTCCAACCAATTTCAGAGTAGGCTAATGAGAAATAAAACAAATTTTAAAAACACACACATTTTTCCCATCCCTCCCTCCTTCCCGAGCTCTACCTCCTCCACCAGAGTGACACAGGGAGATGGGGGAAGGAGGTTACGGTCAGTTCATTACATGTTGTTTCTGCTGCTGCTCAGGTAGAAGAGTCCTTCCCTTGCTCCGGCATGGGGTCCCTCCCATGTGAGACAGCTCTCCATGAACTTCTGCAGCATGAGTTCTTCCCACGGGCTACTGTTCTTCCTTAACTGCTCCAAAATGTTTTTTTTCCATGGGGTGCAGTCCTGCAAGAACAGGCTGCACCAGCATGGGTAGCCCATGGAGTCACAAGTCATATCAAGAAACCTGCTTTTCTCTCTATGGTCTGTAGGTCCCTGCCACGAGCCTGCTGTAGTACGGGCTGCCCACAGCATCACAACCTTCTTTTGGGCATCTCCTGCTTCAGCATATGTCTACTCCATGGGCTGCAGGGGGATCTCTGCATCCCTGCGGTGCTTCATGAGCTGCAGCTGCACAAGCTGCACCATGATCTTCACCAGGGGCTGAAGGGGAATCTCAGCTCCAGTGCCTAAAGCACCTCTTACCCCTCCTTCTCCACTCAACTCATTGTTTGCACAGTTGTTGCTGTCTCATATTCTCACTCCTCTCTTCTCTGAGTACAATTACATCCGCTCAGTAACTGTTTTTTTCTTCTTAAATATGTTATCACAGAGGTGTTACCATCATCTCTGATTGGTTTGGCCTTAGCCAGAAGCTGGTCCGTCTTGGAACCAACTGACATTAGCTCTGTTGGACGTGGGGGAAGCTTCCAGTAGCTCCTCACAGAAGAACCCCTGCAGTCCCCATGCTACAAAAACCTGACCGTGCAAACCCAACACAGTTGTAATAACATGACCCAAGTCTATTCTTGCACTATTAAACAGAGGATTTATTAGTCTAATCCTCTTCCAAGCAGAATTTAAAATCAATACAAGTAAAAGGAAAGAGTGTTACAATTGTCTGCTTTGTTATATGAATTTAAAAATGTGAACAGAGCTCATCTGTGATGTCAGCTTTTATATTTAATATCAATTCATGTTTCATATCCTAGGTTATCTACTAGCAGACTTCTGAAACCAGGACCCACAGGTTGAGCTCTCTACTCCCCTATGCCATGGCTTCTGTACAGATACAAGCTGTGATATCTGAAGAGGGTGAGGAAACCATATTATTCTGGAAGCAATATTTGTCTCTAAAGATGACAAATTCTCATTCACTATTTGTAACACTTTAACTAATAGAATTAATATTATTAACCAAGAAATATGGAGAAGAAGAGTTAAAGGAAACTTATCCATTACATAGCACAAGCATTACGCATGATGCCAGGGACATTTTCCTAGCCTCTAGTTCTCCTCTTCTGCACATACCTACATATCAGTATGCTAACAATCACCTCAGTAACACCCTGTCTCCATGTCCTCTTCATCCCCACCACTTTTCTCCTCCTCTTTCATTCTCCTCTGATCAACCAGACAGCATTTTACTAGCACTCTCCCCTCTTCAGTCTCTGAGCCTCTGCTCACAGCTTACACAAAACCAAAAGGAAAAACAGGAAAGAATCAGTACATCAGTACTTCAGAAACCTTATGGTCATTTTAGTCCATTTACAGCTGAAATCACAAATTAATAGAAAGCTTGCCATTCCTTTCAACAATGGTAAGGCTTTTCTCCTTGTTTCATGGATTATTCAAGAAGAGGCAGGAGCCTCCTGCTTAGAAGCCACATAAGCAAATACAGCTGCCCATCTCTCAGATGGCTGGGCTACAGGATATTATACAATGACAAAGGGAGACTGTTTATCCCCACGGACAAGAGCAGAATGAACAAGTGTTTCTCAGGGGAACCAAGGAAAATCAAAACTTTCCCTTCATGTTCTGTGGGCTTTAAAAACAAACAAGACTAATATTTCCACAAATAAGTGGAAACCAGTTCCTCAGATCAAAGTTGAGATCTCTACTCTGAAGCTGTAGATGCATTCACAGGGAATAGAAAAAATGGCATTTTACAACAGCAACACTGCATGAACTGCAATAAGGTTTTAACCTAATCTGATTAGGTGCAGGTATTACCACTTTACACATCTCCTTTGATTACATGTTCTCCTTTGAGTACTTTTGATTATTTTATACAATAGCCAATGCGTCAAGTGTGTTGTACTCCTAACAGCAGTACTTTCTTAAATCCCCATGTCTCCGTTCCACAACATGTAAAATTTTGGTAACAACATGAATTTGTGGACTTCATGGAAGACTACTCTAGATTATATACAGTAACTCTAAATGGATAAACAGAATAGGCTGTGACATACTGGGACAAGAGAAGAGATTTCAGCAAAGCTGGGAAAGGGCAGAATTAGCCTCTTCCCAACCACAGGCCCTGACAGCTAAATACACACAAATCCTTGGGGACAGGTCTGAAAGAGATTCTAACCAGTGGGAGTGATAAGGAGAAAGTATCAGAAGAAGTGAGGGGTGGAGAAACAATGAGGGCAGGGGGCATTGGGGATTGGCTTATTGTTTTATAATTCTGTTTTCAGGAATATATAACAAAAAGTCATTAAAATACATGTTTATCTGCACTAGATATTATCTTGCATTGAAGAGGTGTAAAATAATCTTCATCTGCCCAGACTGCTCTCATTGGGTCTTCTGGTAGCTTAGAAATAACCACTTCTTTCCTCCTAATTATAATAATGTCCATGGTACGCTGAGCACAATATAGACATTTTGTGAAGGGCTGTGATACAAAATGACCTCCTCTGTATACAGCAATCCACTAAAAAACAAGAGACAATCCTGTGGAGACAGGCATCTTCTCAGGTCTAAGGCATAAGGTGACAGGAACCAGTTGCATTGTGCCAAAAACACCTCTGACACTGACCATGGCAGAGGTGCAAAGATCCCTTTGTTGCCCTTCAGTTTGAGTCTACGTAGCATAGTAACACTGCCCTAGGGTAACTAAGTTTTCAAAGGCTGAGGGCTCAGCAGCACTAGGATTGGAAGCAGTTTTGGTAACAGCATCAACCAAAATAAATATACTCGCCCTAGCTATCAAAGTAGGCTAAAACTGATGTTATTTAATTTTCAGGAGTAAAGTCTTTCCTTAATTTCCATAATTTTCCTTCTGAATGAACTTTGGAATGTATTTTTCCAGGGTCTGTTCATTTTCAAATTGACTGGAACGCAGTGCTGAAGTAAGAGCAGATAAGAGAACCGTAAGTGCATGGGAGGAAAAATACCAGTGCAAGGAGCAACTGCAGAGAGCTGTAAGTGCATCAGAAGCATTGTACTCAGAGCTTAGGAAAGACAAAGTGAAGGGGAGATGCAGAAGAAAAGGATATCAAGGCTACAGGCCAGGATGACAGAGCTACAAGCAGCACATACCAAATCCTAAAAATCACCACCAATAAAATCTAAATGCTTTGTCATACTTAAGAAAAATAGCTGTGTAGGGAGCTTCAGTAGCAGACACAGTCAAACAAAATAATCACAGATCAGAAGTGTGTATCAGATTCCCTGCACAGCCTGCTCAAGCACAAACTGAACTTTGCCTTGGCTTGGACACGTAACACCAGGAGTGTGTTTTATTCACCAAACTGTGCTGTGAGGATAATGAATACAAATGGACGTGAACAACTTGCGATATTTTGAACTTCATCTCAATTCCTGTATTATTTGTTCAAAAATTGCATCTTCACTCCCAAACATGAACCACATTCTGCCATTTTTATCCCACTGGCTGTGGGATTTTGTCATATCTCTGCTTTGATACTGTTTCAAAACTCCTGTACAGAGAAACTGCTTTCCTATAATTTGTCTCTATTTTATCAACAGAAAAGTCTTAGAAACAAATATTGTGGTACTAATAATACTTTAAATTACCCCTTCTTAAAAATAAATTATCCTAGGAGGCAGTAATAGACTGTATCATTTAGTCTATCTTCTTGTATGTCCCAGACATTACAATTCATTTGTTAATCTTCCACCACACAAAGTAGTTTGTTTAGCTATAGTGTATTTTCCAGGAACACATATAGTTAGGTCCTGCAGTAATCCCTCTTGAATTTAAAAGGTCCTGGGTCTGGCTTCTTTAAATATACATGACATCACATTTCAGTCACAGGTTTCTGTCACACCTTTCTCTACTAGATTACAAATAGCTACTTAGGTGCCTCTTGGCCTTCATTAAAAAAAACCGCTTTGATTAGTTCAAAGTTCTGAGTGAGGCCTACCCTTGCAACACTTGAACAGGTTTTATAATTTTTTACATCATCATCTAAACAGGAAGCATCTCATCAGTGAACACACAATTCTATCCCCACCCAAAGTAACAATCTATACAGAAGAAGACCCACTCCAAAGCACTATTCTCTCTGTATGTATACCCAAAAACCTCACTGCTTCTTTTTGCCAGCCGTCATGCTGAGAAGTCATGTTCAATTGTTGGTCTGCTATGATCCTGAAATCTTTCTCAAAGTCCATGCTTTGCAGAAGACAAGCCTGTCTTAGGGTGATTCTCGTATTGTATCCCATAATCATCTGTGCCCAAAAATTGTTACTGTATCCTTACGACCCTGTATCCAGGGACGTCATGTACTTGTGTGTGTGGAGGCTGCTCGTGCACAGGCGTTTGTGTGGTATATATGCCAGTGACTACTTAATCTTTGCTTAGGCTTTCTTTTTAGTTTTTTTTTCCTTGGTTCAGAGAAGCTGCAGCAATCTCTGAGCTGCCTTGAGGGCAAATTCCACAGGTGCCTGTCTGAAAAAAAAAATGGGGGCAGAAGCGGAGCAGAGCCGCCCCACACCAACTCAAGTTGTTGTTAAATGCGCCGTGCTGGGGAGAGGAAGACACGGAGTGGCTCCAGGCCAGCTGCTTCACTTGCCACACCTGCTGTGTTGTGCCCCGCAGTTGGAAGGAGGTCAGTGCTGGACAAGCCATCAGGTCTTTGTCTGCTGCTGGAACTGCTCCGTGAAGCTCCTGCCTTCCCAAGATGGAGCTGGTGCAGTCTTGTATCCCATATCGGGAACGAGTATTTCCAGGATTTTGGGTTTCTCTTTGTTTCAGTGGGTTGGTATCTGGAACAGTTTGATATCTAGCAGTTATTTACTTTTTTCCCCTCCCTATTGGCATTCTGTTTGCTAATAAACCAGGGGTTTTTCCACTTTCATCTATTAGTACTAATTTCCTATTGATGTAATGGGATTGTTGGAACCTTAAAGTAGACAGTTCATTCCAGAATGTTTTCCTTTGAATTATCTCAAATCAACACAAAGCCCCTTCTCCCACTTTGTAGGCAGGATGCAGTCTTTGTTCCTGGATGAGTGATCTCACACTTAAACAGATTAAAATAAACTTTACTTAAGTGGCTCAGCATAGTAGATGCTTCAAAGCACTTTATAAAAAAGTCTCTATCCTCCCCTTTTAACCAAGTATTTTTGTGTTATCTGCAAAATGTGGAAGTAACTTTGTATTTATTTTCAGATCTTTAATAACTAATTTTAAGCTTCCTGCTGATCTCTGTAGAACATAATTAGAAATAACCCACTTAATAACCCTACACTGACATCTCCTTTCTACATCAGTCTGCTAAATATTAACTTTTATACATACAAATTTTGTGCAATCTTTTTTTAATCTTTTTTTTTAATCATAGTGCCTAAAATGTTAAATGAAATTACAAGTCCCTAAAATTCTATCACAATCTTCATACCTTCACTGATCAAACTCATTAATTCATTACTCAGGGTTTGGGGTTTTTTTTCTTTTTAAAATCAAGACAGTTTTGTACCTTTAATTTCTTGAGCATGACCTAATTGCGTTTCCATTGTATTGTTTATACAGTGATATCAATCTACAGCCCTTTAGATCATCTTTCCTATCCTTTTTTCATATATTGACACCTTAAAGCTCTCAATGCTTCCTGAAATTTCCCTTCCATTACAAGATTTAGAAAAAGTTTACAATACGGAGCCAGAGAGCTCTTCAGCAAGTTTTTGGGACTCTTGAATTTCCAGACCATTTTAGTCTGTTTATTACTGGTAAACAGTATTTGACATTGTCCATATTTACAAATGCATTAAAAGCACAGCATAAACTTCGTGAGATATGAATACATTCTTGTTCTCCTTAACAAAATGTGTAAGTATTTAATGAAGCACTTTTGAATCCATGTACAAATGATTTTATTACCATAATCAAATCATGGGATAATATTATTGTGAGGATTTATTTCATTAATGCATCACAACTTTATTCTGAAGAGGCTATAATCTCAAAGGAAAGACTCTCACACATTCTGAGGGGACAAAGCACAGCTGCTATATCACAAGTTCTAATGATCTTGTTATAGTAATTATGGAGTAGCTAGGCAATCGGTCAGTGTCTTAGGTTGGATATGCAAGATGTGGCTGGGGGTGTGAGTTCTGTTGCCATCTGTTAGAAGTGGGGCAGTTATCTTCTGTTAATGGGGCCACCTGTTAAAAAACAGGTGGAGCAGTTTTCTTTATCTCTTCCACAAACTAATCCTCCCTCTAGGAAATATCTGCTGTTAATGGGCCATTGAGTCTCACTGCATGACTGATAAAATTACATCATCCCATTGTGAAATGCTCTGCCCAGGGGGAGGAGCCAAGCATTCCTACATGGATATAATCTGAGGTTGGAACACCACAGGCAGTCTTTTCCCACTGGATTCCCAGAGGAGCAGCTTTCTTTTCCACTGGTCCCCAGAGGAAGACCAGGCCCATCTACACCACCACTAGGCCTTCAGGGGAAAATGATACCCTTCTACAGAACCACATCTGCCATTCCAGGAGGACTGCAGCCACCATTTAGTTGGACTGCTACCAACACCCTGACCAACAGGGTGTCAGGTCATATTCTGACTCTGTCACAGTTGCTTTGTATTACTGCATTTTTTTTGTTGTTTTTATATTTTCCTAATAAAGAACTGTTATTCCTACTCCCATATCTTTGCCTGAGGGGACCTTAATTTCAAAATTATAATAATTCGGAGGGAGGGGGTCAGCATTTTCCATTTCAAGGGAGGGTCCTGCCTTCCTTAGTGGACACTTGTCTTTTCAAACCAAGACAGTCAGTAATGTTTTATCATCTTAGAGAACACAGAGAAGGATGTAATTTGAGAAACCTTTCTAAAAATGCACTGCACTTCTTTCTTTCCTTTACCATAATAAATGCATATGTCCAGACAACTACTCTCAGCTTCCTCACAATCCAGACTGATTGCAAGCATGACAGCTGGAATTCCCCATAACCTGAAATCATGAAAATAGCTACAAATGAGAGCATGAAGGCAAATTCATATGCTAGGCTTACTGGTATACTGTGTCTCAATAGACACAGAACCTTTTACTAAGAATGGAAAAATGTTCTGTTAACAGCTCCATACAACACAGTAGATATTTAAATCTAGATGGCAGAAATTACTTGCCTCTGCCCACAGGTAATCAGATTCTTTAAAAAAATACCTCAGGCGAGGAAGAATAAAATTAGTTATCACAAGCAAGAAGAAGAAAAGAAAAGGCTTACTTAGCTCAGTTTTGTTAAAAATGTGGAAAGATTTTTAGGTTTTCTTTTTATTTAAAGTGATTGGAATTCTCTTTCCACAGAAACCTGGTTTTAGCACTACTCATCTGTAAAGAAGAGACCTCTCTCAGGGTATGACATTTAAAAAGCAAACAGAAAGGAAAAAATACAGCTCATGTTACAGTTGTCAGTATCCACCTCCCGTAAGTTTTTCCAAGGTCTCTGAGAGGAACACCCTTTTCATTATGTAGAAATAGCCTCAGTTGACTTTTCCACTCCTCTAACTGCCTGTTTGTAGCACATGTAATCTCAACGATCTACCGTCACAACTACCTTTTAGAAATCAACTACATATTTTCCTTGGAAATGACATAAAAAAAAAAATAATAAAAAACCCTAAACCACCAAAACAACATAAAAATATATTACAAATCATCCAGTGGATCCTAAATTAACAATTGTTCACTGCTAGCAAGTCCCAGCTTGTGGTAGATAAATAAAATATTTTCCCAAAACTTCAAATCCTTGCATAAGATTGTTACATTTAGTGTTGCTTAACCTTAATGCTTTAGGAAACAATAACTGAGATATTTGTGGTTTTCTACGTACACTACATAAACCAAATGTTACTGACTTTGCAAAGACAAAATTATGTAAAGACTGAAGGTTTGCCAGTTTATTTTCTTGGCTAGCATAAATGAAAAATGAAAATTGGCTACCCAGAAGAAGTCATGACTACCATAACTCAGAATAATATTCATGAACGTTTGTTAATCTGCTTCTCTAGAAACCCAAAGAGAGGAAAATTGTCTCATTTTCAAAGAAAATCAGGATTACTCAAAAAGTCCAGAAGTCATTTCTCCTAAAACAAGTAAAATCTTTCTTTGAAAGAAAGAAAAACCTGCACACCCAATTGATGAAATCATTGCCTCAGAGGTGAAGCACAGGTGAACATCACTGCAGCCATGCAGTCCTGAAAAACATTTGTGACATTACACAACCAAAAGGGTTACAACTTTTGAAAGTCGTATTTTACACATTCTTCACTTCCTTTCTTCTTCAAAATTTGTTTTTAAAGCATTTGGTCAAAGAAAACATTTTTATAACTCTCTAACTTGATGGGTAAAAATTTATGGAACTCTTCAAATAATGACTCCTGCCATCATGAGTCCTCACATTGGTATCTCAGATGACAACCTTCAACCTCAATACTGTCACATTGAAACAGTGAGCTAAACAACTAGCCAAAACCAGTTTTCTCTGAAAATCCCTGCCTAAATAGCACCTGCCCATTTCATTCTCTGTGTACAAAGAGACATGCAAATCAAATGATTACCCTTCCAACTGACCCTGCATATAGCTATCAAAGTCTACAACTTCCTCACGAGTGGAAGAGAAGAGGCAGACATTGATCTCTTCTCTGTGGTGACCAGTGACAGGACCCAAGAGAATGGGCTGAAGTTGTGTCAGGGGAGGTTTGGGTTGGATATTAGAGAAAGGTTCTTCCCCCAGAGGGGGGAGATTGGGCACGGGATTGGGCACTGGAACACACTTCTCAAGGAAGTGGTCACAGCGCCAAGCCTGACAGAGTTC
>VYZP01017997.1:4742-34916 GCA_013400635.1 Hypocryptadius cinnamomeus | reverse complement strand
CATCAGTCTGATCCCTTCTCTCTCTCTCCCCTCAGAAACATCAGGCTTCATTTCCCCTTCCCACACAATGACTGAGATGAGCATCAAACAGCAGCTCCCTTCTCAGCCAGCACCCCAGCCCCATGGACACCCCTGGAGCACACCCCTGTCCCTGGGCCACCCTCCAGGTCCCCTCTGTCTTCAGAACATCCCAAGCTCAGCCAGAGGCTGCAGAGACACTCTTGGAGGGGTCATTAAATCAACATTGGAATCCAGACCCACCTCTGACCTCCTGCTGCTCCAGGGGTCAGATCCAGCCCACGATCTTCCTGTGTTTTATTCAGGCTGACAAAGCATCTCCACTTGTTCTACAGCATCACCCCGTGAGGTTTAACAGCTGCTGCATCCCCTGTTGCATTGCTGCACCCTGGGACCTGTCCAAGATCCATGGAAACCAGTGGAAAACTCCCATTGGCATCAATCAATCCAGGATTAAACAGAGGCTGTAAAGCCTGTGATACCTGAGGGATGAAAGATATAAATACAACTCCTTTTCAAAATTTACATTTTAAAGAAACGCAGTTTTCCATGATCAGTGAAAACCCAGCACTGCTTGTTGTGGTGAAACTCAGGAGGTTTTTCTCCTGATTTCAGGAGACTGAGCACAGGGGGAAAGCTGCTGAAATCTGAGTACAAATCTGGAGGACAGAGAGGAGCACATATGCCAAAAGCACCTCAGAACTCAGGCTGAAGGATGCTGCAAGCCAGGAGATGCTCCAGCCCCAACAGCCTTTGAGTGCAATAAAGAAAAGACAAGAAACTCTCATTTTTTGCAGCTTCCTTGAAATAACAGGAGAAGAGGACAAAATGCCAGGTATCCCAAAGTTATTTCTTTGAAATAGGAGCATTAAAAGGACCAGTTTTATCTAAAGGTGATAAAACAACAGAACTCAAATGGCATCCAAGGAGACCAAAAGCACATTACTTGGTGCTAGGAGCCTTACAGGAGAAAAGTTCTGGTTGCCAGCACCAATTTAATGTGCAGCTCAAAAACCAGAGACTTCAAGGTGGGTTTTTGTTTCTGTTCTGTTTCATTTTTAAAAATTTAATTACTTTGCCTTTTGAATGCTCTTCAAAAGCTTTGCTTTCTCTATCCAGCAATTCTCACACCGTGCTTGTGCAGAGCCCTGGTGGCACCAGACTTGAGAAAAATAAAGTAAATCCACTTTTAATCTCAAGGGCTGAAGGTGTTAGGTTTTGTTTATATCACCACTATTTAATGCTGAATATTTTCAGCCCTTCTGATAACCAGGGTGAGGGTGTATTGATTTCTCCACCTCGTGCTATAAGGTGGCTTGTATTAAAAAAGAGATAACTCAGCTCTTTTCTAGTTCAGAGCCTGCCCATGTTTGACTGTTTTTTAAGCAGTGGTGAACCACCCTTTCTCCCCCAGGAAAATCCTTAAAAATATTCACAGATGAAAACTAAATACAGCCTTTCTGCTGAGTTTTGTAATAGTCCATTAACAGTAAAACAATCAAGAGGATTTTTAACAGAAGCAAATAAACCAGTTTAACTGATTTAACAGGAAACTGAGATGTCAAATGTGGGATGATACCCAAAGATTTGTGAGGAAATGCACGGTTTTAAAGCTTCTTGAAGAAGTTTGGGAATTTCTGCCTTGCAGAGGGCAGCAGCTCCTGCACACCTGCAAAATCTGTCCAGGGATGAGCTGTGCTGATATTGGAGAGCTCACCTGTACTTGCCCAGCACAATCAACACGGTTGCCAGGTGAGTGTGGCAGGACTTCCTTCCTGCTCCCCCAGAGCTGGTTTAAGGATGGAAGAATGTCCTGTCACAGCAATTTAAACGTTTCCCAGCCCGGCCTTTCCACTCTCCTACCTCAGCAATTTGCAGTTTTAATTTCACGGATGTTTGTAATTACAGCGAGGGGCTCCGTGAAAACAAAAAGCAAACCGGGAGAGCTTGGCAGCTCTGCTTCTTGGCGTGTTCTGTTGAATACTCTGGGATTAATTTCCTCATGTTTTTCTGTAGGAGAAAAAGTACTTAATAATACAATGAATCTAATTTGGCTATAACCTTCCAGGGCCTCAGACCCAGGTGGCACCTGAGCTGAGGCCAGGAGCACATCCTGCAGCAGTATCAGTTCCTTCATCCACAGATACAGGGGAGAAAAAACACCCAAAAGCTCAGGGAACCACACGGGCCCTGAGCAGAGCAGACCTTGATGTGAAGGAGCAGCGTGGTTTCTCTCCCTCCCCTTAGCTGGGAGCACATTTCTGTCAGAAAAGCGAGGTTTGGGAAGCTCAGGAAGAAGGGTTTTGGAAGCGCGCGCGAGCATTTCATCAGAGTCACCTCCTGGCTCAGGAAGAATTCATCACAAGAGCAGGATTTATAGGAGAGATGGGTAAAACCTCGGAGAAAGAAAACAAAATCTAATTAAGCCTCCTGTTAAGGCCGTGGTTTAGCAATTTTTGCTCAAATTCAGCATCTCAGGGCATCACCCGGCTTTGGCTCGCCCTGCCCGGGGTGGGATGCTCTGTCCCCCTCCGGCACCGCCTTTATTCCCTCCCAGACAGAGCCTCCCCATTCTCCTCTGACATTTCCCTTCCCCTCAGCTCCCCCAGCAGGTTCCAGCCTCACCAGCTCCAGGAACCGATGGCTGGCAGAGTTTTTCATCCAGCAGAAAATGAGCATTGCCCACGGGTCACCTCTGCCTGTGGCTGCTCTCCGGATTGTTCCCAACCCAGGGGAGCCCACAGCCCATTGTCACCCCCGAGCCACGGCTGGTGACACTGTAAAAAAGCACTCCTGCTTTCTTTTCAGCATTTTAAAGAGGGATTGTCAACAGTAAGGAAAGAAAAAGGGCTAAAAATACCACAATAAACCCAAAATGCAGGGAGGAATTGCAGATGGTGAGAGACAAGGGCACAGGCACAGGCTGCTGCTCCCCTCCATCAGCTTTATTTTTATACCAAGGCTACACCGAAATTTCCTGCTCATAATTCTTCACCTGCAGATGCCAAAAGAGCAGCTTGTTGTGAAACTCAGTAGCTGAGACGCTGGTAGCACGGGTTAATTGTAATTGGGTACATAAATCCCAGCCGGCATTACTGTCCCTTAGAATCACGTTCTCGACGCAAATATTTGTTCTCATGAATTCGAAATGATCTCACCATTAATTTTTTTCACATATTTGTTGTTTTCTGGCAGTACTTCTGAGCTGATTTGCAGGACTGTTGGAGATGTTGAAGACCAGAGTGGGGCACCTTTAAACCCAAAATGCTCAGTCTCAGCACCTGAATAACAAAACTTCTCTGTCCTTGATCCTGGTCCTCTGGTTTTCAGAGCAACTTTTTAATCAGCACAATCTTGTCTGATACAAGGACTCCCATTTTAAATTAGCCTGCTTATTAACATAAAAAAGTAAATAAAATGAGAAATGCTCAGCTGTCCCTGGGTTCTCCCAGCTCAAAAGACAATAAAAGCCCATTTACATTCCTATGCCATACTTCATTTTTTTTTAATCTCCCTGTCATTTTTATGACACAAACCCAGCAATCAGGTATTAGTGCTGCTGTTGAACTTTACAGAGGATAAAATGCCAGCTGATAAAAAATCCTGGTTGCTGCAGGGACACACCCCTGCCCTTCCAGAGGGTCACTGCTCTCCTTGTGTTAATAAGGAGCAAGTCTGAAGATGTCTCTTGTTTTGATCATTTGCTTTTAAAAGGGAAGCAAAAAGACAACCTCACAAATTCCAACAAGTTCATGACACACACATGTCTTTATAGGAACTAATTATCTGATATTGCAGTCACTGTCCCTCAAAGCAAGAGAGGAGACACAAACCCCGGTGACTTGGAGCCAGCTTTGTTTTGGGGCTGCTGCTCACAAAACAACCAATTCCCTCCTTACCCTGCTGCTTCCAACCAGGGAATAACCATGGGAAAACAGCTGCTGTCTGATGTGAAGAATCCCAGCTGAAGCCACCCCTTCCTGTGTTTACCTGCAGCAAATCTCCTCTTCTGAAGGACACCAGGTGAGTTTAGAACAGAAGCTCTGACTTGCAGTGGAACATTCGTGATGAACCAGAGCATTGGAGACCTCGGGATTCAGCCCCCGTGGGACAACTCCTGCTCAGTGCTGGGGGAGGAGGACCAGGACATGGCCTGAAGGGCCAAACTCTCTGAGGAAACCTGTGTTCAGTCAGCTTGAGGCTGATCTGCCCCCCTCTTGGATGGATGTGAGCTAAACCCACACAGGGATCCGTGCTGGGGTCACACCAGCGGAGATGAGGGTGGCAGGAGGAACTTTTGAGGTTTCCCTGCAATTTTGGGTGACAGCTGGAAGGGGACCCTGAGCCTCCTGCCTCACCCCCTCCCTGCCAGCATCTGCCACCTCCAGGGGCTCAGCTCTGGGTGTCCTGGCACGAGCAAGGAGCGAGGGATTCTCAGGTAGATGCTGGTGGAGAGTCCAGGCACAGGGGTGTGAAGGGGCCCAGTCCTGCACTGCCCTCCATGACAGGGGACATTTTGATGGTTTTGCCACATCTTTGGAATTCACAGCTCTGGAGACACCAGAACAAGCTGTGGAGACAACGCTCAGGATGGGGATCCTGCCACACACCAGAACCCCCAGTCCTGCTCACCCCAGCCAGGGCTGCAGCACCACAGCACAACACAGAGCCCAGAGGCTGCCACTGAGAGACAAATATCCTCATATTTAAGCTGCATTTCTACCTTGAAAAGCAATTTGCAAACCCACGGAGCGATTCTGACAAGCCTCACTGAAACCACATTCTGAGTTTGCAAGAAAGATGCTTTTACCCACCTGCCAGCCCTGGGATTCATCATCATCAGGCCTTCAAAGTGCTCTGCAAGGCAACCCAGCTCTCACATTTGCACAATTCCAGCAGCATTCAGAGTGTGGAGTGGGTGAAACCTGTGAGCTTTCAGGGGGCTTAGCCAAGGATGTAAATTTGGGGTTGAAGAAGCTGCAGGAGCCCTGTCAGGTACCCAGAGCCCAAGAGCTGTTGGGGTGGCCAGGGCTGCTGCACTGCTGATGGGATTCCACTCCCTCTTAAAATTTAAAGCTGTTGGGAGAGGCCAAAGAGAAAAGGGAAACCTTTCCCACGTGTTCTTCAAGCCCTTCTCCAAAAGTTTTAGCTTTGAAATGGGACCACACCAACAGCACTCACCCTCCTACTGCATTCCTGGTAAATACTTCCCTGTGGATCCCTCTGGCTGCTGCACAGCACCAATTAACCCAGGCCTAATTAAAAAAATGTATTTATTTCTAAGCAGACATTAAAAACTTTGGGAAAAGGCAACAAATATACAAGAAGGGAAAGAGAACTAAAAGGCTTTGGTTAGAAAATTAAAGTTGTTTGCCATGGCTTGATGGCTTAATCAGTCGATCAATATTGTTCACAGGGCAGGCAGGGAGGGAGCCTGAGCTGTGATGAAAAATGCATGAGGGGACAAGGGAGACCTGGGAGTAGAAAATTAAAAAGTCAGCCTGTTACATTTGTCCAATATTGGCAGAGAAATTAAAGCAGTTTGGGGAGGGGTGCGGGGAGGGAACGGGGAGCGGCTGCGAATCTGCTGCGGGTTCCTTTCACCAGAGAAACGTGGACATTAATTAAGTTGCTTTCTTAGCAAAAAGATGGATTTTGTAACCTTTAGCACTCGCCAGCACCACGAGCACAGCGGGAGGGGTTTGCACAGGGAAAATAGAAGGGATTTCTTGCCAGAGGAGCAGGCTGGGCTCAGGGGGGGTGACAGCGAGTGACAGTGCCCAGGGCGAGGGGCTGCACCTGTCCTGCAGCAGGAGGGGAGCTGGATGGATCCTGCACAGAGACAACCACACTGGGATGATTCTGTCACAGCCAGAGCCACACTGCAGCTCTTGTTTCTGCATGTGCATCACTTTCCTTTTCTTTCTCTGCTCAGTTTGGCCACTCCTGATTGTGCTGGCCTTGCAGAAATGAGGAGAACAACAAGTGCAGGCCTGGAAGATGCTCTGGAAGAGGTGAGAGCCAACCACTCCTTGTGGATCACATCCTTGGTGTTTGCCTTAGAGACTGGGACTGCTTTAATACCTGCAACAAACTCCAATGGTACAGAGCAAAGTCACTCATTCTTCAACTAAACTGCTTTTGGTCACCCATCCTTTCTAAGGGTGACAAAAATAATTATAATGCCCAGTATCCAAAGCTGAGAAAAACCACAGAAATTCTGTGAGAATGGCTCTGTACTTAGGAGGGACCTCCCAGTTTCCAGCCCTCACACTCAGAGCAGGCTCTGCTTTCCTTGGGAATCCACATCCCAGGGGGAACCAGGCACTGCCACCAGGCTCTGGACTGCCAGGACAACGAGCAGGGACAGGCACAGGCTGAATCCAAACTGCTGGAACTCCTGGGCTGAGTTTCACTGCCCCTAATGAAAATATTCCAACCTGCTGCCCTTCAAGGCTTGCAGGGACAGAACTCCCTGCTCCTCCCAGGGCCCTGGGAGGGGAGAGGATCCTGATCCCCCTGCTGCAGCCCAGGGGGAAGGGACGTGACAAAGGGGTTTGTGTTGCACTTCAGTAAGACAAATTATTCTTGTGCTGAGGTACTTACAGTGAATTGTGTGACTCTCCATCAGACTCCCCAGTTACAGGTTTAAAATTTCAGGCTCAATTAACAGACTTGGACAATGCTGTTTTCTGCAACTAATTATCTCCAAATGCCAAGACACGATTCCACACAATTTTGTGAACCTCAGGATTTGCTTTCTACACCATTATTTAAGCATAAACAGAAGGGAGCAGCCAGCAGTGCCTAAAGCAGGTTGGATATCATATTATGACCTTTATAGTAACAAAAAAAAATATGCTTATGCTATCAGAAAGCCAGGCCTTCTAATTAGCACAGGAACAGGATGGAGAGTGGGGCTGATTATTTCCAAGGCTCGGGCTCATCCAAGATGCAAACATTGTTCTGTCTTGGCTGATCTTTGGACTGAGAAGGCTGCTTGGGTCAAGTAACAGCACAAAAACTTTTCATTAGGTAATTCAACTGCAGCTGGGTTTGAGATGGCCATTATCCCACTGCTATGGTAATTCTTCTGTTTGGTGACTGGGAATGTTATTATTAATATGGAAAAGAAAAATAGATCTCATTATTAACATCCTCAAACACACACTCTCATCCTTCACACACAATGTTGTGCCTCCACAGTCATAAACATGCATTTTCTTTCAATTTCTCTCTCGTTCATATGAGCCAGTCCTGCAACAGAAGCTTGTCCAAAGGCAGAAGGAACCTCAAAAATTACTCTGCAGCACTGTCAATTTATTTGACAATTAATGGAGTGACAAGGGTCCTCCAGAGCTCCCCTTCCCAGCTCCCAAATCAGCTGATTACTGAAGCCTTTGTGGTTTGTAGCAGCAAAAGGTGGGAATGAGAGTGGAATTAATCAAATTGGCTGTCAGGGGGTGGCACAGGAGATGTGGAGTCAGCAAAATACCAGAGGAGAGACTTCACCCACGACACCCCCGAGCTGGGACAGGACCAGGGACCTTTCCCTGTGTCTGGGGAAAGGAAAACCAGCCAAGGCTCATAGGATGGAACTCTCCCATCCCTCCCAAGCTCAGGGATTGCTGGGAGGGATCCTGCTCTTCTCCAGCGTGTTCCATGTACATTTTAAATCATTTAGGAAACACGTTGGGTATTTGTGCTGCAGAAACTCTGCTTTAGGGCTGAATTATTTCAGTTGTAGAACACGACTGTCACTGCTCATCACACGTTTCCTAACCACTTAATACATGCAGATTTTGTTAACATTTCTCATTACAATTTCAGTAAAGAGAAACATCTGTTTCCCCCCGCCTTAGAAAGTTACACTGCATCTTCCAAGCTGCCACATGCCTTTGAAATTCCGTGTTTAATCAACGCCATAATCTGCTCTCCCACAAAAATACCCCAGCACTCAGAAAAGCAGCCTTGCAACAATTCCCCCCCTCAACATTTCAGCAATGTTTAAATGTTTCCAGTTTTCCTAATGAAAAGAGCAGCACTGAAAAATCCACACCAAACCCAAAGGTTTCGCTGACCAAATAACGAAACAAACAGCACAAATGTTGAGAATACAAAATTTATTTCAAGCTTATAAAACTCCTCAGCATTGCAAATTCTGTCACAAATGGATACAATGTATATTCTGTACAATGGATATTTTCATTAAATTTTGGAGAAATGATAATTACTGCCAGATCTTCCCAGGCAGATCATTTCAGATCACACACAGCTTCTCCTCCAAGATGCATCAGTCTCACATGTGCCTCGCAGATGGCTGTTCCAGAGGCAAATGTTTCAGTGCAACCTCACTGCTTAGGACAAGGAGGTTCAGAGTGGAGCCATCAGTGCTGTCCCAAACCCCCCAGTGCTGACTCCTCTGGGCTCCTACTGCCTGCAGGTGTCGTGGAAAGCCTCCAGGGTTCGGAAGTCCCTCCACGTGGGTGGCAGGCCATCCTGCAGGAACTTCCCACAGCGCTGGCACGGAGCCTGGAACAGCTTTATGTAACTCCTTAACCAGGTCTAAAAGGAAAAGGGAGAGAAATGAAAGAAAACTGGATGTGGATGTTCCCCTCTGTCATTACTCTTGTCAAACAGGAGCAGCAAGGACAGAGGATGTGCTTTGGCCAGGCCCCAGTGAGGTGCAGGGTGATTTTATAAACACAAGCACACTGAAGATTACAAGGTCACTGTAGAGCTGAATTCCCACCTTATTAATCATCTCCTTCTTTTTTAGTCACTTAAGCAAATTTGTTAATAGAAATTCCTGCCCTGTGAGCAGGAGGCGTTTGCAGCTCCAGAACTGTGAGGGGAGGCGAGTGCTGCAAGGCCTCACGTTTTTACTGGGATATAATTGTTCCTCCTGGTGGTGCCTTCTCCAGCTGAGTGTTGGTTTGTCTCTTGCCATGACCATCTATCACCCCCTGCTGCACTCCCACTGCAGGCTGGGCTCTCCAGAGCTGAAGACAGAAGGACTCCCACATCCAGCTAATGAACTTCCTCTCTAATGCGATTTCAGGATCAATACTCACTGGTCATAAAAATACTGAGCCATTTTAAACCTGATTACACTGATGACTACACATATATAAAATAAATAAAACGCCAGTAGTGCTGAACAACACAGGGTAAGTTCAGATGTTCCTTCACAAAGCTCCTGCCTCTGAAATGGTTTGTTCCCATCATCACACGCAGCAATGAGCATTGCATAACCCAATTCCCCACTCAAGGAGATACACAAGTAAAAAAGCCCTAGACCAGCAGATTTATACTGTGAAGGATGCACATGAATCTTGTCATTTAAAGTCCTACTGAATTACATCGATAAGAGAAAATTGTTCTGTAAAGAAGAGGTCAGCTGAGTTTATTGAAACAAATCCTTCCATCTTCATCAGAGTCTTCTCTATAGCAACCAAACCTTGGGCCGTCAATAACTCTCCTCCAGAAGAACTAGATCTTGTCTGGGTTAAGCAGTAAATATGGGGACAAGGGCAACACAACTCTACAAGTAAATTGCTGTTATTTACTTCAGCTTGGATGGGCTTTGCTTGCACTATCAAGAAATCGAATTTTCTGAGCCATAATACAAAAATAGGTAAATGAAGTTAAATTGTGCACTTGAGACGTGTGTTGACAGAAAAGAAAGGAATGGGTTCTTCATTCCCATCAGAAAATTAGGGCTCCAGAAGATCCTGTCATGTGGATTGCACAAGTGACAGCTGAAAGGCCCAACATATTGACACTTGTGCTGGTTTTGCTTTGTTGGAAGCTTTGGTGTTTTCTCTGATCAATACAGCAGGGCCTTGGCTCACACAAAGCACTTGTTCTACTCAACATTCATTTTCAGGACCATGTTGAACATGGATCTGACCAGTAATGGTTGCTTTCACCTTTCAAAACTTATTATTTTAAGATGCACTTTGCAAACCTCTCATCTTAGTGGCCTTTTTATTAAATAACCAATCCAGCACAGCAGGGAGGAGAGCCTGACTGCTGTGAAATTACACACTGGAAATTAAGTAATTAATTAATTAAATTAATGTAAGAGAACTGGTGCTAGACACTCCTAAAGACAGTGAATGGCAAAATGAGATTTATGTTTCCCAAAGTCTCAGCTACACTGCTCCAGGTGAAGGGGCAACATAAAGGAAGGAAGTGGAGGAAAAACCCAGAATTGTACAGAAAATCTCTCCCCAAATCCTCCTCTGACTGTAGCAGAGAGAACAGCAAGAGCCCCACTGCCAAAATTCATCTTGGTAGAAGGAATTCTGAATCTCAATTCCTTGTATTCACCCTCTGATTAACACAGCTGCTTCTTATGCAAGTTTATTTCACAAATAGGATTCTAAATACAAAAAGAATTAAAGGGGATAAACTTAAATCTGTACATCAAGGTAGAATTGCACTGGATTAATTTTATTCAGTAAGAGAAGATCTGAATACTCCAGTATTTCCTTGCTTCTCCAAACACCTGCTGCTGAGCTGGATGAGTACACACAGTTCCACAGGAACAAAGTCTGGATACAAAATGGAACCTTCTGTAAATAATGCCCATCACTTCCCATACTGGGCAAGCTCCTCAGCTGGGTTACCAATACTGGGAATTTCAATTTCCTCTTACCAGGGAACTGCCAGTGGAGCAGATTTTGTACATCCAGGGCTGGGCCAAAGGACAGAGTTTGGTTGAGGGAGTTTTTCCCCCTGTTCTGACCTCTGCAGACAGGAATCACCAGGCCAATATTGAGACCTGGACAGAAGAGCCATTCCCAGCTCAGTTTCCCAACAGCAATTCCCCCAGGGAAATGGGGATGAGCTCTTCATCCCTGTCCAGGTAGGAGACACAAAGAATCAGAGTCTCCAGCTTGTTTGAACTGGGGAAATTCCAACTGCACCAGAAGTGCCTGATGGTATTGGTATATATGCCTGATGTCAGTCACTGCAAACACACTCAAACTGGGCTGGAAAAAGGTGTTTTCCAACACACTTACCATGAAAGACCTGACCACCACATCTGGCATCTGGGGCAGCTGGTAGTGCAGCAGGGCAGTGGTTGCATGATCTGTCACCTGCATCAGACCAAAAGAGAAAGAAAATACCTTTATTCACTCCCCATTTCACACAAAGCACTGTTAGCCTGCAGGAAAACTATGAATTCCATGGGGAGGTAGCAAACCAGGGAGAACAAGGATTACTCAGTTTCATTTCCTCTGACATCAGGAATCAATTAATATGATTATGGTTTATATTTCTGATAAAAAGCTTTTTAATTTCCCAGACAGAGCCATAGCAAGATCACACATCTGGGAATTGCACATGCACACAATACATATAAAATGTGTATTTATAATAACAAGAGTAATTAAAGAAAAATCAGGAAAACTAACCAATGCTGACAGATTTTATTTTTTTTTAAATAAGTACAGTTTTTCAAATTATTCTGGAAGGGGCAGTTTCTGCCAGTTAAGATACAATTTTCTAGCAGTATTCAGCCTGTCAGCTGTTATCAGCACAGTCAACAGCTTACTGCTTCTTAGAAATTCCATGTTGAATGCAAGAAATTATTGGAAAAACTCTTTATGCTGGACAATAAAGAATTCAAAACAACTACAAACAAACAAACACACACAAGCACAAGAGCTCTTTCACAGATTTCAACTCATGAATCTCAATGGTCCTCATCAGTAATGTCAAAGCTTCCAACAAAATACATGACTTCATAGAGAGTGATTTAATTGTATTTTCTAGTTCTGGCATGGGGGAGTGGAGCTCTTCTCAGGGCCAGTCTACAGACTATAGCAAAGTTTGAGTAAGAGGAAGTGAGAACTGAAATTCCCATTGCTATTCCCAGCTAGCTCCAGTTGCTGCCATTTGCAGTTCAGTCCAACTCAGCAATGGGAGCTGCAGCACTCCAAGTTTCACTGGAGACAAGAGAGGCTCGTGCTTGAAGCTATTCAGGGAGGTGGTTTTGCCAAAGATACATTCCTGAATAAATCCATGTATAGCCAGGCTCTCATTCACACCATACAAACTTCCTCCACAGAGCTCTCCATCACATCAGTCTGTCTGAATGCAGTTCTGAGTTTTCCTGCTATTTCAGAGCCAGGATCTGCTCCCCATCGTTCTCACACACCCAGCTCCCTCAGCGTGAGCAGGGACTCACATGGGATTCTGACATTTGGAAGGCAAAACTTTCAGGACTTTGCACATTCTGGTGAGTTTGCAAAAATATTCACAAAAAGGACCTTGGCCTGTTTTAGCCATTTCTACGTTACCATGTAAAAATAAATATGAGAAATAATGTGATGAACTGTGCATTAATAGTACAGCATAACTCAAACCAGCCATTGCTTTTAAACACATCTCATGCAGTGCTCAGAAGCCCCACCAGCTATCTGAATTTTTTTTTGAGATGGTGCTTTTATAGGACAGTAGCAGACATGTCAAAGAATAGGAAGTTCTGAAGATATTTATGAGCAGCCGTTCTCCTTCTGCTGTATTTCTACTTCTAACAAACTGTGGTTTGTTGTTTTTTTTTTTTTTCCTCCTGAACAACAAAGTTGTTTTCTCTTGGCACCGAAAGAAGTTGCTTAAAAAATACTGCTATTAACAAATTTAAATTGACTGGCCACTTTGGCAAAGTTGCCCATATGCTGTTGCTATTGTAATGTAAAGATAATGAGATTCCTTGGGGAGATGAAAGCCATCCCAACATTGCTGGAACACTAATAATGCCTTCTGCACTGAAAAGAAGGCAATTTCTACCCTAAGCAAGAGCTGATAGCTAAAAAAGATCAAAGTGGGTGTCAAATTTGAGAAGAAAAGTAAAGGAATGACTCCCCACCCCTTCCCAAGGCAGCAAAGAACGTGAAGTCAAACAGAAAGGAGCTGGCCCATGGATAAACTGCCCAGGGCATGGGAGTGAGGAGAATTTAACCCCCCCAAGATAATAGACAATGAGAGAAAACACAAACTGATCAAGATTAAAAAAAAAAAAAGGGGAAAAAGGAAAAAAAGAGGAGGGGGAAAAGAAACAAAATCCCAAAAGATCAATACCCAGCTTTCCTAATGGCAATACAATTTCACACCAAAGCAAAGCAAAACAAACTGTGGATGTGCCAGCTCACTTAAGGGACACACTTTTTCTTCCAGCCAAGCTGGAATCAGAAACTAATTTATTCTGGGTGTAGGATGATATGTTGTACATCTCAGGGTTTTATTTTATTAACTCCACTTTTATCGTTGTGCCTTACCTACTGCTATCTAAGTTATCAGTCACTTTCTAATTTCTGTACTTTTTTTTTATAGGGAAACATATTCAGGGGAGCACACATCGATTGGGATAGCTCTGCTCTGGACCTTGAAATGGATTTTCAAGAGATCTTGCAGAAGAGCTCAATATTTCACAATTCATCTATTGAAAAGCACTTGTGTTTCTTGTCTAAAAAAAAAGAAAAACAAGGCAATCTCCTGCAGCAAAATTCTGCTAAATAAAATAGCCATTGTTTAACTAAGCACTTGGAGACTGAGGAAAAGAGACCTCAGTGACATGGAAAAAACAAATTTGGCAAAAAAGTCTCAATTTTTCACAGGAAGAGTTGTAATGCATTGGAACAGTAGTGAGTTTTCCAAAGGTGACACATCCAAAAATGGCTTTATTGAGCTTTGATGACACTGGTTAGTCATACAGCATTCCCAAAGCTTGAAAATCCATTTATAAAAATAAATGATACCATTTACAGAGGGAGAAGGCTGAGCAAGTGCTTCCTGTAACTGGGATAAGCAGCACAAAAGCAAAGACCTCTGGCACAGCTTTGCTCCACCACAGACCAGGTGAATGCAGCTGCACCTGGCCCAATAAAAACCATCACACGACTGAATTATGAAAGCTCTCCCCCTCCCCATGTATTCTATCTCACTGCCAGGAAATATCCTTCTCAAAATAAGTGCAGAACTTCCTTTAAGAGCCACAACTTTCCTTGCCACTTACTGGTTTATCCCCTCAAGCATGGCACTGACAACTCCATCTAATATAAAGGGATTCTTTAAATCCCCTGGAAGGTTTTAAACTTTTTTTTTTTCCAAACCCTTGTAAGTTCATGGCCTTAACAGTAGCCTGTAGCAATGAGCTGTGAAGGCTGATCACAGCACTGAGGGAAAGAAAAAAAAGGAAGTTGTTTTATTAGTGTTTGGATCTTTTATAGCATGGAAAACTGCACGAATGCCTTTGTTCATTTCCAAGGATTCCCATTACTCAATCTTCTCTCCAGGAACACATCTGAGTCTCTCTGGAGGGAATGTGGAGCACAGAAGGTGGTGCCTGAAAGGTGCTGGGAAGGATGATGGATGGAACAGGCACTGAGGAACTCACACAAATCTCTACACACCCTTCCCCACTCCCAGTTCAGGAAAGCACCACCACGCTCCTCTGAAACACAGGATTTATCCGTTCTTTTCAGAGCTCACAAAGTGTTTAGTTATTATTTTGCTTGCTCTGCTTATTTGGACTGGGTCACAGAGGTTTTATTTCACTCAAGGAGGTCTCTGAGGAGAGGCAGGGGCTGATCCTGCCCAGGAGCAGCCGTGCAGGTGACCCTGGAGCAGCCCAGCTCCTCTCCTGGAGCAGCAGCAGCAGCACAGCCCACGCTTTGTCTCATGCATGCATTCATCCTGCATGTGATCTCACTCTGAGATTATTGACAAGAATACATCTTCATACATTACAATACTTATGTGCCCTTGTGGTGGTGAAAATGCCAGCACTTTGGGATCACACAGCTCACAAACAGCTTCTCCAAGTTCTGGTGAAAATCTGCTCTGGGGAGAAGCAGATCAAGCAAAATCACAACCAGTTTGTGGCATTGCTAGAACTGGTGAGACTGTTTAGGTGAAAATAAGGATGGGACTCTGAGATCAGGATGAAATATATGGGTTATAAAGCCTCTGCATATGATTTAAATAGTCAACCTCCTCACAGTACTCAGCAACACCAGCTATGCTGCTCTTAACTGAGCAGCTGTTTGACACCATCTTCCAGTTTGATCCCCTCACAGCAGCTCCAAAATTCTATGTTCTTCCCTCTTCTTTGAATGCAAAGTTATGAACATTGCCCCATTCTTTACAATTAGAATTTGGAACTCTCTGCACAATGACTGGAATTATGCAGCCTTCATGTATACCAGGATTTAAGCCTCAAAATCTTTCCTGATTTCCTGTTTTATTCTTCCTCTTGCTTTAGTGGATCAAGAGGCACGAGGTGTTAAAATTAGGAGGTTTAAGATGAAAACATTTGCTGCTCCTGTGGAGTTTAAATGTCACACCAACATGGAAACCTGAAAAACCTTTTCTTTGCTCCTTGTGCTTCTGCCCTTTCAGCATTCCCCTCTCTTATTTCCCAGCTCCATTCTCTGGATCTAACCCTGCTGGTGCATTCAGTGCCTGTAAGGTTTGTTCACCCCAGGACCAGATTCAGGAAGTCTCCAGGGAACTGGGAAAATGACTGTACACTGGAACAGTAATGGGCCCTCCAGGAGCTGGCCCCATCAAATCACACACACCCAGGTCCCCTGCCTAATAAGAAGGAGAGAGAAAAGCCTTGCTGACACAGCCACTGTTTGCAAACAAAAAGTCAGGACAAATTTAGCTTGGTTTGACAGGGCTGGATTGAAGATCAGAGGTCTCTGGTCCTTAACCTAGAAAGTTGTGCTGCAACCCTGTGAGGATTCGACAGGACTGCAGCTCCCCCAGGCAGGGATCTGGGGAGCTCCAGATGTTGCTGTGTTATCACTGAAGACAGATTTTGGGAACTTGGTTGGGGTTTTAAAGAGGAACAGCCCTGTCCTTCTGTACATTTAAAGGCAGCAGAAAGGGCTGCTCAGCCTCCTCCATGGGGGCAGCAGTTACTCATCCTTGTTTTTCCTTCTTCCACATTGCCATACTGGTGACTGCCATGAGAAACACATTTCAAGAACATTCAGATGTGCTCTGACACATTTACTCATGATTTTTTAGTGGCATGAAAACATTTGTTCAGAAAATCCTGCAGTACAGATCCTACCCTGCTAACAGAGTGTAATAGTTTCTGTAACACTATTTTATCTATTTCCTCCATTTTGCTACTCCTAAATCACTACTCCTGGGTATTGCAAATAGACACAAGTGCAGCTTTAGAGAATAAAGAGGAAATCAAACCAAGCACTGCACCACAGAGAATTTACTATGCTGAACCACAGCACTTTCTATCACCTGTTTGAAAACTTGACATGGGTCCCAGCCTTAACTTCTTCAACTATCAGCTCAATCTACACCACCTATTGATTAGAAGCTGCCATCACCTTGCATTTTTATCACATTTCTCAGGCAAGAATCTGTGCAACCAATTCAGTGAGAGCTCCTGTGAAGTCAGCAAATATTACCCCAGCCTGAGGGATGAGAAACTCAGCCAAAGAGAGGTGAAGGTGTCCAAGGTAACACAGTGACAGAGCCAGCAACAAAATCTATAAAACTACTATAAAAACCCCCCAGAGAATACCCTTTCCCTGAAGTCTTTCTGGGTAGGTTTTTACTTTTTGGTAAATATTACTAATTTGGTATTTATCAAGAGAAAACTGGGCAACAGGAACTTGGGAAGAGAACAAAGATTCTCATTTATCCACACTGCAGCCACAGAGGCAGCAGGAAGAGGGGTATTTTATGTTTTCTCACTGATCTTTTCCAGCTTCTGCTCTAAAGCATCACCTGGACATGAAGGGAAATTTATTCCACTTATTTATGCACCCTGAGTCCTTAACATGGACATTTAAGCAAACTGGACATTTACTGAACTCTGCTATCTTGCTAGAGATAATTATATCATCAAAACCTGATTATTTATTATCACTTAACACAAATTTCAGCAATATGACTTTGCCCTTTCAAGTTATTCTAAACAAAAACATCCAGGAGGACAATCTTATGCCCAAATGAGTGCACAACCAAACACACACATTGGGAAATTGAGATGATGCAGGTCATTCCAGAACCTTACATTTATTCCACTGCAAAAATCACTTTAAAGCAGGCTGATAAACAAATGCTGTTTTACTTCCTGCTCTATTACCCTACTTGATGCTAAAATAGAAAGAATATTTAAACCACTGATCTCCAGGGTAAAGAATCAACTGCAGCAAAAATTCGCTTTAATGCCAGGCAGAGAAGGGAGAGCAACCAAGCTCCCCAAAAGCTGTCCTTTGATCTGCAGCAGGGAAAGATCCCAGGTCAACATCCTCCCCTTCTGACTGCCTCTGAAATCTTGGAAGGGAGCTGCACAAGCACAGCCAAGATGCCAGAGTTTTGACCCCTGTTTTTAAGCCCTTTCGAGTCCCTGACCCCCATTTGCTTCACAAACTCCAAAGGAGGATGAAAGGAGCCAGAGCAGCAGCTGGAGGCTCCAGCTCCTTGAACTGGGGCTTGAGGGTAGGGAAACTGGAATTTAAACTCGGATCAATCTGAACTTACAGCATTCTGACAAGAGGCCTTCAAAGAGAAATCTTCCCTTCCTTGAAAATAGCAAGATATAGATCTTCTAAAATACACTTTAACCTTCTTAGCAGTTTTATTTTTATTGCTGCCATTCTCTCATCAGGTTCTCTTATTTTATGGCACAACATTCATTCCAGTAAGTCCCTCCTCCTGCTTACACCATCATGGGAAGAAGGGCAGGCAAAAATAATGTCATGGAAAATATTTCCAAACTCATTTTGGAAAGGGGGTTCCAATGATTTATTAAACTCAAGCTCTCAGGAATGTGAGGCAGCCAACCCCAATGAAAACAACAAAGCAAAATCCAAATGAACCTGAAACAGTCCTTTCTCCCCCAAAAGATTCAAACTGAAGAAGGTAATGCTCAAAGATTTCTCATGAAATTTTAAAACTAGTGTAGTATAATCTCTGATTTCCTATTCCAAACCATGGAGTGGAACTGTGATGGGAAATAAATCCAAATTAAATAACACCAGAAGTGATCTTCTTTTCTACTCACAGTTTTCCATCATTACAGATTATTGTTTGCTATTTGCAAGTTGTGATGACAAAGAATAAATTCTGAATTATATTATAATTCTGAACATAAGGGCCCAGATATTTAAAATCAATTCCACATACGTGCCTTAGGTAGAGAGAAGTGATGTGAGACTTACCTTCTGAAAAACTTGATAGTTGGATTTAGACCATATGTCAAGCTACAGTAGGAAAAAAAAAAGTTATATATTACTACAGATAAAGCAGCAGCTTTGGAGAGAAAATGGATCAACAAAGATGCATCTCTGAGTTCATTCTTTTCACCCCTTGCCCTCACCTGCTGCAATTCAAGACAGGGAATTAATAACATAAGAGTTCCTTTGTATTGCAATGAAGAATGAACATAGTTCAGCAGAGTTTCAATAAAAAAATTATACATACAAGACCTGTTGAATTAATGAGTTCTCTTTAAAAAAGCAAAATCTTCATTTGTATGGGGTTGTGGCTGATCTATGCAAATATTCATCAGCTTGAGTGTGTTTCTAAAATGAGGGCATTTTTATTAAGTTTATGCTTGTCTTGTGTTGAATAAGTGATTCAGTTACCAATGACACAAAGAGCATTTAGTTGAATTAAGCCAAAGCTTTGGGTCTACTGGGGCTAAATAAAACATCCCTCAGGAAACTGCATTTACATTTGCAGACAAAAATCACACTAAGAGAGATTTAAGGTTGTAGATAACTGCATACATCCATGACTTAAAGTGTGCTCAGCTACACACAAACTAAAAGAACAAAATTGAAATTTAAGATTTATTAGCCCAGTGGCTCTGGTGTTTAACAATTCCTACTGACACGTCAATGCTCTCTTAGCCAGCCCTGTGGAACATCTCAGACTCTGTCAAGGAAAAGCAGCAGGGAAAAACAAGAGGAGCTTCCATCAATCCCAGACTTGCAAATCATTTTTTTTCCCAGCAGATCCCAGTGTACTCAACAATTCTGTATGCACAGAACTTGTCATGGGAAAGGTGTTTGATAAAGCATTAATCTCAGGAATCTTAGCCTAGACAGAAGAACTTCTGAGTGAATTTATGAAGCAGCGCTAGCTCCTCTAGTGCCTGATACCATGGTTGGACACACGTGGTCTCACAAGGGGGGTTCTCTTTTTTCTGGTACAACTGATTATTTCAGTTCTGCCTTAGGTGCCCATACATTCTAACTGACAGTACAAGCCTCTCCAAAGGCTTGTAAAAAAGAGGTTGAAATGAAGGAAGTCATATGAAGTGAGTAAAACACATTAGAGGGAGGTGAGGGAAGCATGCTGAGTCCAAGTGGTTAATTCACCATGCTAAAAATGGTCAGAATGCTAAAAGCTCTCACTCTTTTAGGAGCAGCAGTGTGAAGTGGCCCATGTCCAAATCTTGCCCAGCAGTGACTCCTGAGTCCCCAGTGCTCAGAGTGGACAGGACATGATGCTAAACCTTCCAAAGCTGCTCCAGGATCGATGTTTCACGGCTCAACACCGCTGACCTTGCCGTGAGACAAAAGGCAGCTGATGTCTCAATGCCTTCTGCAGGTTGGATGGAGACAGGAGTACCCTGAGGCACCTCCCTGCAAACCTTGGAACATTTCCTGGCTCTTGGGGTGAGATCAAGAACCTCTGTGAACACCAGCACTCAGGGTGCAGCCCAGACCTTGACCCAGGCTTGATTTATTATTCCACCTGTGCCTGCTGGGAAGGCAGCACTGCACTTCCAGATTAGAAAAGCCTATATTTGAAAATAAAAAATTAATGTATATTTAACCCCCACCCCCCACTTTTTAATGTAATTTACGGCTTTTCTTTGACTGTGGAGTTGCTGTAATTGGAATGTATAGATGGTTTGCTAATCTCCAGTGATCAAACCAAGTATGTGATCCTCCCTAGTTAGGCTCAAAAAAAAAGTCCATTTCAGATGCTGCTTTAAGATGAGTCCAACAGGTTCTGAATGTTCATTAGTTGGCATGGAGATGGGAAAGCTGAAAAAGTAATGAATGCCTGTCTTACAGACGTGATGTTATCCATGTTAAAAAAGGAAGAAAGAAAAAAGAAAGAAAGAAAAAGCCACTAGCCCCTGCTCCATGCATACATCCTAAATGAGTGCCCACCTTTCCCTCCTGAAATTGAGGATTAAGGCAGAGGCAGATTAAAGAATGCATCGTTATAGGTCTATTATTCTTCAACTTTTCACTTTCAATCAAGACACACATTTGTAACTAAAAAACTGCTGAAAGCACAATTTCAGGGCATCCTCTGCATGTGAATTAAACAGGGGCTTTCTCTCCCCAGTGCCCCTCTCCCCAGCCAGCCCCAGCAGCTGGAACAAGAGGCCGTTTTCTGAAGGTCGCAGAGCGATTTCAAAGGCGATAACAAACCAGAATGTTCCCTGCATCCCATATCAAACAGGTCCGGTGCCAACACTTATTAGAGAAATCAGATTCAACCCCCCCTTCACCCAAACACACACACAGCCAGCTTTGAAGTGGTGAGAATGCAGGGATCAGAAATTACCCCAGAGACAGCTCTGCCTGTCTTTGAAGCTTTCCTTTGATACTACTATTTCTTCTCCTCTCTTACGCTAGGAGGCTAAAAGCTGCCTTTTCTTATTGATATGGGGTAATTAATGAAGCCATAGCATTAACATAACCCAAGTTCCTGAACATGAGAATTCAACAGAGACACTTATGTTTCTTTAGTTAAGTCTAAGGGAAGCAAAACAGGAATTTGGCTAGGCAGTGATGTGAAGTGCCCACATGCCCTGTCAAGGTGGTTCTTGGTCTCTGCATCCAAAGAAAAGCATGGTATTATCATGGCAAAAAAATGCCAATATGATTTTTTTGTTGGCAGACCGATGACTCAGCTGTCTGTGAAGATGATGAGCTTCATAGCTTCATTTAGTCAGGATTCAGGAAAACACTAGTAATTAATTACCATCCATGGTTAAATTTCAATGCACAACAAGCATGTCACTGTCTGAAATTAAGGGTGGCACTGTGCCACCACTAAAATCATGAGGGTAATTAAAATGCATCAGTCTGTGGTGGACATGAAGGGTTAGCATGGTGAGCAAGAGCAACTGTGAGCAAGTCCAGCACCCACGACATGTCAGAGCCTGCCAGATCTCACTTATTGTTTTTGCAAAGTGGCACCAAAAATGTCCAAGTTATGCAGCTGGCAGCTTGGCAAAGACATTCTGCAGGGTCTGTGAATAATTCACGAGAGAGGTACATGAGGCACTTAAGAAATGCAATGATTCTGTCTGTATAAGCAAAGCTTGAAAATAAAACCCCAGAATGGCTGGTCTTGTTTTACTCACTGCAAGCTTAAAACTTCTGCTCTTTCACCTTAATTCTGAAAGTATTTCAATATGTAAGAGGGAGGACCCAATTTAGGGAGACTTCAGCAGAGACCACGTGAGGCTGTCATGTAAGCACCTGTCAACCTGCACAGCTCAATGTGTGAACACACAGCAAGATAAAGCAACCTGGAAAATGCAATGTCAGCTTTCCTGGGTAACTGCTGGTGTGTCACTGTGCAGCTCCACAACCAGGAGAAAAACCCAGATTTGGGTTTTTTTTGCCAGACTTGCCTGTCTGAAGGACCAGAGGAGTCTAAACAGCACTGCTGTTTGCACTTGTCTCTTCTTTTTTCTTCCCAGCAATGCAGAATTTGCTAAAAAACACTGTATTTTCAGTAATAAATGATGACTGCTCTGACCAGAGGGGCAATCTTTGGCCTCTTCTGTGCACAGTCCATTTCTCACTTAGTGTCTGTGTGACCCAGTCTCCCAGTGATGGTGAGCTCTCCTTTTTTAAATACCACTGAATACATCTGGTTGCCCCAAACCCCTCTCTACTTCCCTCTCTACTTCTAAAAAGTCTTCTTCCACTGAATTTCACTTTTTGTACTTAAATGCCTTTCCAATGTGTGCAGTTTGGAGGGTGACTCAACAGAGCCTCATCCAGTTATTTAAGTGCAAAGAAGATTTATCCAGTGTCCCTTCTTCAGTGTGCCTTACAGAAAAGAGGCACTTCAGCATTGCCATATTGCATGTTAGCACCTAATTCCTCATCTCCCGGTTGTTTACAAATATTAAATGTTTCCCAGGAATACATAAGCTAAGTCCCAAATCAACAATGACTGTGTAAACTGCTCCCTGGAAAAATTATCACCGCCTACTGTGTTCCTGAGGGTTCTCCATATTTCTGTTATTTAATAAGGATGATACTCACTGATCTTTTTCTTACTTTTTTTGTGTGCTTCTCCTTAATGCTGGTGCATTTTTCATGCTATCAGGCTAGCAACTGAGAAGGCAGAATGGTGTAGAAGCCTCACTGAAGTACCTTCCCAACAGCATCTGTTGTGACAGGGAAGGAATTGCAATGGACTCTGTTCTTAACTGACTGCAATCGCTCATTCCCAGCAGGCACAATAAGGAAAGCAAATCATTGTGAGAGCACAATCTTAATTCTTATTCTCCAATTACCAGAGTAGTTAATTAGTGACAAAAAAAAAAGAGCTCACTGTTTGTCAATATGTGCTCCAGTTGGCAAAACTAGCAAACTACGCATTTATTTAATCTTCCAAGCCAAATTTGCTCATGATTTAAGTGGCTCCAACTCCAATTCTACTTCAGTCAGATGAAATGTTCCTATTTATACCTAAAACAGAGACCTTCAGGTTTGCAAAATCTCTGGGATGCCCACTGGAATAGCGAAGTGCCACGTAAAGGTCACAGGTTGGTGCAGGCTTGCAGGAGCAGTTACACAGCCCAGGGTTGGACACAAAGCTAAATGAGCAGAGAAGAGACTCCCCTGCAGACTGGCTTAAAGCAAGAAATAAGCCAGGTGTTAACAGCAATGCTCTGGAGGAGCAGAACTGCTCCCCACTGACAGCAGGCAAAGGTTAGTGCCCCGTGCCCAGAGGTGGCCTTGGCAAGTCCTGCTGTCCCCTGGCAGCAAACGATGGCAGAGGAACAATGTGCAGCTCCCAGGAGAGTTCACCTTGAGCTGAACAGAATCCCAGTGCCAGATGCTGAGTTTCAGAAAGGAACTCCTTACTTAGCTTTTCAGCATATATAGCATTATTGTATTTCAAGGGAGCTTCAAAGGAAACTGGATTCATCAGAGAAAACGAGCACACCCAAATGAAGTGTGACATGGGAATCCATCACACACTGTCAGTGCTCTCTCAGCAGACCATCATTTCCCTTCCATGCAGAACTTGGGGTGAAGAGGGGCTGGTGCTGGAGTTCTGTATTTATATGCAAATATACAGGGAGTAGAGAGCAGCTGCTTCTGTGGCAAACTGGTATTTAAACCTGCCTATCTGAAAAAGGCAAATCAAAATTAAGCAATTTTTATTTTACTACTTCTTAGGCCAATCCTCTGCCCTTTGAGGAAGAATTTCCCACCTGGGAAATGGAGCTGCACTATTTCCTTCAGCAGCTCAGCTCCTGGCCTTTCCCAGAGAACAGAGGTTCAGACTCAGAGCTGCTGCACTCTGGGTCAGCACACAACGTGCTTCTGTGTGCTGAAACACAGTTATCACTTTTGAAAGGAAAAGAAGTCTCACCTCATTATAACATGGCCTATGGGTGCCAAATATTCATCTTGATATAATGAACTTCTTATTTTAATAGGCTTCATAAGCAGAAGAGAAAGCTCCAGAGAGACAATGTGAAACATGGAGGTATTTAGTGCTGTTACTGGAATGGAGAGTCCTGGCAGATTTCTTGGGAACAGAGACCCTTCCACCCTGGAAAGAGACCTGAGCTGAGCTAAGGCCGTCAGGTCCTGTTAACATCTCCTGATGTGCTGAGGAGAGCCATATGGAGCGTGTGCAGGCACAGGAAATCTCAGGGTTCAAGCAGGGTGAGCTGTTCACAAAATAAATCACTTGTGGAAACAGGTAACGCTTGCTGTAGTAGCTGCTGTTCAAGATGTGCTGCTGCTGGCAAGCAAATTCTTGAGGAGCACCTACCAATGATCCTCTCTGTTGTGTTTATCAAGCCAAAAAAAACAGCCCAAGATTTCTCAATGGCTCTCAGAAGAGAGAAAGCTGAACCTTGGGCTGTTGATGTGCTGGTACACTGCAAAAATGTTTTCTCAGCAGACACTATGAACACAGCAACTGGGGTCTAAGGTGATAAATCAGAAATTCAAGCAAAGGCTTCAGAGCTTAGAAAGTACTCAGAGATTTGGGGATGCAAAACCCAAGCGAAACAAGACAGATTTAAACTGGAACGTTCTGCAAACATTCCGAGCCTTCTGCCAGTTTTGCATTTCCAGCGTGAATGCAGTGGGATCCCAGTTTCCTGCCATGTAAACAGAAATGAAGTGCAGTGCTGCTGGAGAGGCCGTGACCCACCTTGCCATCCTCGGTGTAGACGTTCTCGTTGTAGCCCTTGACGATGGTGCGGTCGATGAAGAGGCTGCGCATCACCACGATCACCTTCAGCACCTTCCCCAAGGTCACCTGGCGAGGGCAGGACAAGGACAGGAGCTGAGGGTGAGCTGATGGTGTCTGAATTCATAAGACCATCGAGTTAACAGCTTAAGTTGATGCAATTTCAGTTTTCAATATTTTATAGGGAGACCAAAATAAAAGATCTAAAAGCAGTGTGTGTTCTGAGGAGGAGAGATACTATAAAGTGCAGAACAAACAAACATTCATTTGCAACTGAAAATGTATGAGTTCACAGAATTCCCTTGTGCAGACATGACACTGCCAAGCAATTCTCTCTATTTTATTAACACCACAACTCAATAACTTGTCAAAAACAATGGGCAAATGTGATTATTTTCGATGAATTTGATATTCACCAATATAAGTCCACTTAGAGAAAAACAATTTGAAAGAAGAATCGGACTCTCCTAATGCTGGCTTGTAAAAGCATACCATGAGTTTAATGGAAAACATTTTCTGTCCAATAAAAATGTAAAATTATTTCAAAGGAAACCACAGCTTAAAGTAAAAATGTTACATTTTCAAAGGTTTCATTTCCTTCTGTGGAAGCGTTAAAGTGTAAAGAATAAAACTAGTATAATGGAAAATATAGAGGGTCAGGCAGAGTATAACAACAGAAACAAGCCTAAATTATATTATTGACAAAAATGCAATAATGAAGGCATTTTAATCTAAAAATCAATTTACATTTCAAAGATGAAGTTGTACTTCAATACAGTTAAGATGTGTGTCTAACAAGAATCTCGTCTTTGTATTTTGTTATACAGAGATTATTCAGAGATTATTAGAGAGCTTTTCCTCACCCACAAAAGCATAAAACTGAGATAAAAAAGAAACAATTAGTTCATTTTAATATTTCCCAACCAGCAGCAGCTCATTTTCTGCCCGTGTTCCAACATTTCATCCTGTATAGATTAACACCCACTAAAACAAATGTGTTTTTACTGCTGACCTCAGCAGACAAATCCACACCTAAAGAAACCAGTCAATATGCACCTTTATTGATCTGTTGGATGTTATTCCTTTGTAACTTCTGTTAATGACTGCTGCCCATCACCTTGTTCCAACACCAGCAGCCCCAACCTCAGCTGATTTAATCAGGACAGAGCAGGACAGAGCCACAAAGCCTGGACAGAACTGATGCCAAGCCTCTGGCATGGCACAGGGAGAACTCCAGCAGAGAAGAGTCTGAACAACAGGGCAGGACAAGTTCACAGCAAGAGAAAAGACAGGGGAACAGGAAGGGAGACAATGACAGCCATCAAGCAGACAGGCTGCCAGGCATAATGCTGCAAGAACATAAAAAGTGGGTCAGAAGAATGGGTAATTTGTGAAGAAAAAAATGTGAAAGGCTGAAGGACAGGACCTTGTATCAGGGCCTGAGCCATGCACACACCAGGAACCATGAACATGTATGGAAACACCACGTTGTGCTATCAGGTGCTGTGAATTTTGGTTTAAATGCAGTATCTTGCCAGGGTACTCTTAAGGTCTAGTTGGTCCTCATATACAAAAAACTGGCAGAGTTATTTCAGCACCTGGCACTGTATTAATTAAGTTAGAAATGCAAAGTCATTACCCAGAGGTGCCCAAGCTATGATGCTGATCACCCACTGGAATCACAGAGTTTTGTCATAATTCCTAACAGGAGGGAATGAATAAACTTTGAGAAAAGTTGCCAGCACATTAAGAGTTAACAGTTTTCAATTTATTTTTCTGCCTTATCAAAACTGGCACTTCAGTGGGATATTGGTCTGCTGAGAGAATGGACTCTTATTTATAACTTCACACTAGGCATCAACCACACATAGCAAAATTAAAAGGAGGAAAAGAAGACATTTTAAAGAAAAAGAAATCTTAATGGAAGAAGGATAAGGCTGCCCTACAAACACCCAGACCCAGCTTTCTGTATAGTATTTCCTATCCCCATTGCCTTCACACACTTTAGATGATGCTCCCTTCTTTCCTCTTTCTCTTTCCATTGAGCATTCACAGCACCTCCCGTTGCTGCCAGGTAGAAATAAATCTGAGGCTGATCTGAAGCCTGTGTGGGATGTTCCTGAAAATCCTCAGAGTGAACAGTGGAACATAATACAGTGAAAAATCCTGTGTGTGGCACTCCAGCTTGCTGGAATGAACTCCCTGCTGGCCTCAAACCTCCTCCCCACATGATTTACCTGCACAGATGCTCCTGCATTAGCTCCCTGCCCTTTTCCAGGTGATCTGACTTCACACCCTTCCAGTGGTTCACTCCCCACTTCCAGAATCCATCACAGCCCAGAAATGTCACATCCTGGACAATGTCCAGGACAGGACCTCGATCAGCCACTTGCCTGACCACAGAAATTCAAAATTCCTGTCTCCCACATGTGTAAGGAGCTGTGGAAACCCAGCTCTAGCTGGGTACCTCGGTGAGTTCCCTGAGAAAGGTCCTAGAGCTGCACTCCCCCTTTACAGGGGCACCCAGGCACCCTGGAAATCCAAACTTTGGCTGGGTTGGTGCTGGGTAGTCTGAATTAGCTCTTACAGTGCTCTGGTACTGAAACAAAAAACCTCCCTCTTTTGTACCACTCTTGTTTTGACAAGAGATTCCTGCAGATTTTACTCTGGAGATCGAGACATTGAGATGATTTCTGCAGGCCTGTATCATTAGTTAAGTCTGACAGAAGCAGGAATTTTGTAAAAGAGCAGCTCAGAGAAATTGCAGTTCATGGTTTTGAGAGCACTGAAAGAATGAGGGTAGTAGTACAAAGAATGAACAACAGCCTGTCACCAGACTGGAGGATGCTGTGAGACGTGGAGGCCACAACTCTGCTCCACAGCTATTTTCAGGGTGAAGCACATTCCATATTGTACATACAGCAAATGCAATAGCCTTTATTTTTTCCTCCAGTAATCAAGATTCATAACTATTTCCAGGGCTTAATGTTTTTGTTCAACTCTGCTGTATTTTACAAATCATGTTTTCCAGCAGACCATTTTATTCCAATCCCTGCTCAACTTGGCTGCTTGGAGGCCGTGTTCAGAACAGATCTATGTATGGAACATAATTTACACTTCCAGTCATGCAGCTGTGTCCCTACAGATCACCTGAAAGAAGGTAATAAAACACTAATGCCTTTGGTAAACCAGTAATTTGATAGTTCTACCCCAAGCTTCAGAAGTGCAGATCTCTCCTGGAGGTCCAGACTCACCCAGATGGTCCCTATTTAATGGGCACTGAAATGTCCCTGCATTTCCACAGGTACCAACTGAGAGAAATTTCCTTCCTTGTTCAGAAAAGATACCTTTCAATTGTGACAAAATGGCAACAATTTCCCTTCTAAGCCAAGTTTTCCTATTAAATTTCAACTTCTCCTGTCGATATCCTGTTAAGACAGCACTTGGCTTTTTAATATTTTGCCTGAAGGATATATGCCAACTCGTCCTTGATGTAGAAAATTTTAATTCAAATCAATACATGTACAAGGTCACTTTAAAATTCAATTAATATGAATGAAAAAAATATGCCCCACAGTTCTGTGAGCTGAAAATGGAACAGATGCAAGTTAAATACTTCTGTAGCTTCTGTTTTGGGCTGTGTAATAACAATGTATTTCTAACTTCCTTTTAACTAAAGTATACTAAATTCAGACAGTTAAGTTATTCATAAATCCCCTGCTTCCTAAAATGGCAAGCCCGAGAAGAAGGTAGGACAGGCAGCTGATTGAAATCTGCAATATTATGCAGCTTTTCTGACAAAGAAATATAAAATAAAAATCTTCTTGAAATATCCCAGTTTTAAAAATATTTTGTCTATCACCAAGATAAATCTCAAGGAGCATCTGACAGACACAGTATGCCAAGAAAGGGAGAGGGGGAAACAGAATAATCAGGGAGAATGACTTAGATAATTTCTTGTAAGACTGCTAAAAAAGGTTCTCATTTAACACCAAATATAATTATAAAAGAAGAAAGTACCTTTCCAAGTAAGTCAAAATCAGGGTCCACATGAGTTTACAAAATGAAAAGGATCAAAATTAATTTACCATGCCAGAACTCTGCCTGGAGGAAACAGTTTGAAATCCCCCCTTTAATTTTGCCTCCTCACTGAAACTAGTACCAAGTGAAAAGCCCTTTTATCAACCATTTAAACAACACATTAACAAATGTTCTTTCTTAAAATTTATTTAAGTTTGATACCAGGAAAATGTATGCTGACAACACTGAGCTCCCATACTTTGTGAAATGAAAAATTCCCAAAGCTGCAGATTTCCCCTCAGCATTCCAGGGAATTTGCTGCTGATTTGAGCTGCAGATGCTCTGCAATGCAGAGCTAAAAGAAAGAAAACATTATTTTCAGTTAACATGGGCACCTCCCTGCTTCTATAAAAAGGAGCACAAGTGTGTGTGTGGTTTTTATTCACCTCAGAAATAAGGCAACATCCAACCAGAGATGTAACCAAGCTACAGATTTCCAGCAAAAGGCCAGACACCTGCTCCTTGCCATGGAACCAGCCATAAGCTCAGCCTCCCACTCACAGATCCTTCTTACTAATCAGTACAATGCATGGAAATCATATTTATATATGCTGGAAAAAAAAAAGTTTTGCATTAAAAATAAAGTTTAAAAAAACCCCAACACACAGACTTTCAACTAGATTTTTTTCCTCTCATTTTTTATGTCTCATCTGCTGCTGGTATGGCTGCGTTTTCCCTCACATGCTCATTATTCTTTAATGATGCCTATTTGTAAATAGCAAGATAAGATGCAATTAAGCCATTAGAGTCTAAATAAACAAACATACTAATTAGGTTCTTTACAAGGACTTCTTTTTTTATGCAAGGGCTGGAATTTACCTTTCATTAGTCTAACCTAATTGCAATAGTGCCTGATAAAAAGTCAACATAAATGAAGGACTTTAAATGCTTCCACCATATGAAGGATGAGCTGGCTCTTCTCCCTCACTAACATTCCCTATTCTCTTAATAAGGCAAAAAGACTGGCACAGGAATATTGTTCCAGGGTTCAAGGACAGATTTTGCCAGTGGCCAGTCACACTTAGGGAACACTCACACCAGTCCAGCATTGCTACAGAAGATGAAACAGATTTTGTCTCTTTTTTCCTTTCTAAATTAAAGCATACCAGGAATTTTTCAAGGATGAAAATGATGTGTGATCTTCCACAATATAAATCTATGGGAATATCAATCCACACCTGAGAGCTTTGGCCACAGTAACCCTGTGGAGGGAGCAAAGCTGAGGACATTTGTCACAAGTCTTTACCTACTTTTTTCTATTCTTGTTCCCTTTTCCCAATGGAAATGACTCTTCCTCATCTTCCTCATTCTTCATTAGACAAGCAGAGAACATTTTCCAATTTACTTGCCAACCCCTGCTCATGTACTTTGTTAATTCAAGACATCCTTCCCCTGCCCATGTCACCTCAAACACTGACTTAATGCCCTTTAAATGCTGATTTTAATGCTTTTTAAATGCTGGTTCTCCACCTAAAGGCACAAACTGTGAAGCCACTGCAGTCACGAGTCCCAGTGTGAGCTCAGGAGTGATTCCTTAAACACCATCCCAGGAGCTCCCTTCAACACCAAAACCAAGCTACTGCCTCCAAGGCA
>VYZP01017996.1:0-38804 GCA_013400635.1 Hypocryptadius cinnamomeus | reverse complement strand
AGGGGGTGGGTGGGATGGGATTTAAGGTCCCTTTTGACCCAAATCGTCCTGTACCTCTCTGATTCACTTGGATTTGGCAGGGATGGGTTGATGGTTGCACTCGATGACCTCAGAGCTCTTTTGCAACTTAAATGATTGTGCAGCAGAAAGGGCTCTCCTTCAGCCATGCCATGCCCTGGCTTTTTGCTACTATTACATTCCCTGCAAATGTGTTTAGGATTTCTCACCTTTTGTCACAACTGGAAGCTAAACATTTCCCTCCCCTTAAGAGAAAATTACCCAGGAGTTTCTAGAACTGCTCAGCATTGTTGCACCCGTAATTATTTTCTGCACAACACACAGTTTCAACAATTAAATTATTTTTCTAAGGAAGACTCCGTGGTGTTTGCATTAATAACACAAATCCCTGCAAAAGCTATCAAGTATCTGCAGTGATCCTGCTCCCTCCTGAGATGTTTTTCTGTTAAAGACATTACTGTCTCACAGGAAATCATTACCTTTCATCCATACACTACCTACCTCATACTTTTTGGTCACATTACTATCAAAAGCTAAACTCAAAATTATGCCTAAGCTGGGATGGTCATTACCTGTTTGTACAGGCAAGGTACCCTATTCATGCACGACCACACAGAGACATCCCCCTGGAAAATGCAAACACACTGGAACTTCCTTATTTCCTTTAAAAATAGGCTGGAATAAAGGGCTCCTTCATTCGAGGGAAATACCGAGGAAATCGGAGCATATTGTGCCCCCTTCCTTTGGATTACCTGCTAACATCTCCATTTCATTCTGAAAGCTGCCTTAGGTTTGGGCAGTAAGGGATGAAATTCCCCCGTTCCCAGCAGGAAAAGCAGCAGGGGTGTCCAGGGATTAACCCGAGGGAGCCCCAGAGGAGGTTGTGAGCACACCTGGAACCTGCAGGGCAGAGCAGCTTCACCTGCACAGCCTGTCCTGCCCAGCACAACTGCTCTGCTTTCCCTCCTAACCTCAGCACTTCTTAGCAGGGGAGTGGTGAAGAAATGTGCAAGAGGTTTTACAGTGACTTTGGTGAGCCAGAGAGAAGTTTGATAAAAGAATCCACGTTCACCCCTGAAAGAATTTTCTACCAAGGTCATTGACATAGAAACCAAGAAAGAAAGAAGGAGAAATAAGAGAAACCTGCAACTGCCTGTTCCAATGAGCACTTTGTTTGTCTTTCCCGACCAATGAGTGAAGGGTAAACTTATGAGTTTTGTTAGAATGTACAAAAAGTATGCAGGCTATAGTAAAAACAGTTTGAAGCCTTCTGAAAATGGAGTGTGTTGCTTTGTATTGTGACTGTCTCAACTATGACAAAGAAAGTACTGAGAGCAAAATGCAGCTTTTTATCCATGGCAGCATCACAGCCTTTTTCATACACAAAAACAAGGTGGGGAAGAGGGGAGAGTCTGAAAAGCAGACTGAACTTGGTGGATCACAAATGTGTCAATAAATATTCATTCATTCATTCCTTCATTCACACATGTAAATGTCATGTATTTTATCATATGTACTTAGAATCACAGAATGGTAAAGGTTGGAAGGAGCCTCAAAGCTCATCCCAACACCCCCTTGCCATGGCAGGGACACCTTCCACTGCCCCAGGTTGCTCCAAGCCCTGTCCAGCCTGGCCTTGGGCACTGCCAGGGATCCAGGGACAGCCACAGCTGCGCTGGGCACCCTGTGCCAGGGCCTCACCTCCTCCTGAGTAAATAATTTCTTCCTAACATCCAATCTAAACCTGTCCTCTTTCAGTTTCAAACCATCTTGTGTCTGAGCAGTTTTGAGAGCTGAGGGGCAGAGTCATCCATGCTCACCAGAAGATAGAAGTAGAGAGGTTCAAGGTGAGGCACAGAATTGACAGAAAGGCCAACAACAAATCTTTACTCCTAAGTCTGTTCTTATGTAATTTATATACGAGAAAGGCTGGGTGGGAACAAGCAGTGAAGTGTAAATTCTGAGTTCACTTTTTAGTATTTCCATTCATGTTCACCATCCTTTGGTAGAACTGGGCTGCAGGAGAGCTGCTCCTCCCTGGAACATCCCAACTCCCCTCAAGCCCTGGGGCTGCACCACATCCAGCAAGCAACCTAATCTTTGAGATAAATCACTTCAGTGCCCACACCAGTGACCAGCTTGTAACTCAAAACGCTTCATCAGGTAACAGAAGTCAGACTGCAAGGTTCTGCCAGCTCTTGAAATCCAAAACAGCTAGAGGACAGATAAAGAAAGAGAATAAACCACAGTCTTTAAAGGTCTCCACTAGAGAAGCAACATTGCAAATAACTGCCCAGCTTCATTAAGTATTAAAACAAAGACTTTCTGCCACCTTGCTGTCCCTGCAAATCTGTTCCATCAATAAACTCCCTCCCCAGAGCACTGGTGACCTCAGCTGAAATACACTCACCCATTTTTCTATCTATGCAAGTGAGCCAGGGGAGCAGCATCTCATTTCTCAGCTTGAGAATCGCCTCCATGAAGAAAAATAAAATCGATTTCTGCTAAACAGAAAACCAGTAAAGCTCATAAATCCCTGCCTTTACAGTTTCTAGGAGACAGAACAGGAACTGGAAATGAAAAAGTTTCTTATAAAGATCACAAGTCAACAACATTAATTATTGTAGCGCAACATCAATGGCTCATTAAGAGAAACATTTTTTCTCATCCAGCATCCCTTGGATCAATCACTACGAAACAAAGAGAAAACCCCAAATGGTCAGGTTCTCATTGCCTCCCTGGTTGAGCCCTCCCTCCCCTCTCTCATGTTCTTTGTGCCTCGTTCCATCTCCTTTCATTGCCCTTTAGGACAGACACCAAACTCATCTGTAGGGTTTGCAGCTGGAAGTCAGAAATTCAGAATCCTCCCAGGAACATCCCCACATCCCCAGTGATGACTGGGACACTGTTCAGGGGAGCCAAGGGCAGCCCTGGGTGGGGGCAGATGGAATTTGTGTCCTTTTGGGAAGCAGAGGCACACGGAGGGGAGGTTGGGTGCTGGATGTCAGACCAGGGCTCCAGTGAGTCATTCCAAAGCAGGAGGTTGGACTGGGAGCCCCAGGCCCTTGTTCCTCTGCTCTAATCAATTAACCACTTCTCCTCTCCAGGATTTATTTTGTCTCTCTTGGCCGATGACTCAGCTGCTGTGTAAGGAGGTCATTATATCCTATTCTGTGATGAGGGGCTAATTCCTCCTTGACACTCGCTGGTGGGTATAACATGACCCAGTGCTACCGAGATAATCAGGCCATTGTCTCAGCGTGTTAATTGAGACAAATGGCAGTAATGAGTCACGTTTAGGTGTCTACTTGAGTTTCCTCTTTGTTTTCTGCTCCCAGATTAATGCCTCGTTCCTCGGAGGTGGCTGTGATGTTCCTCCTCTCCCAGCGCTGTTGCTGAGACCGTGCGGTGCTATCTCACTTGCAAAATATTCTGCTTATTCAGATTTGCTATTTTCAGAGTCTTAGTGGAATTGTTTTTCCATGCCAAGTGGTTTTGAGGTTAAAAGCAGACGAGAAGAGCAGAAAACAACAGCTCCTCTTCCGCCCCCACTCTTTACACGTGAATCAAAAATGTGAACCCATCATTTACAAGCTTTGCCATTTGGGATTCTGTTTAAATGAATTTATCTGCCAAACATTAGGCAGCTGTTAGCCAGTGGCACTCCTGCCAGAGCTTGCAGTGTGGGAGGCAGGAACATTTACTTACAGTGGATGACCAGTGGATGACCAGAGGGCAAACAGAGCAAAATCAGTGGTACCTCAGCTGTCTACAGCAGAGTCTGATATTTGGGATTTGCCAGGTTCATATTTTCACCTTTACAGGGGAATCAGCTCCTCACAAGCAGCTGCCTGAAAAAACACCACCTAAATCACTCCTCCAGAGAGCAACCCCAGAGCTGACAACGCAGGCAGTTAAAACTCACGCTAAGACCCTAAGCCTGAATTACGTGACACTTCCTCACTAATGGATTGCTGAAACCTGGGATCCACTTTCCTTCCTCTTTCAGTCCCAGCAGGCTGCAGTGGAAGGATTTCTTGGAGCTCTCTGGCTGTCTCGGGCATCTCTCAGCGCTGGGGCTCAGCACAGACACCTGGAGAAGCTCTGGGATTTTAACCCCCACACAGGATCAGCACCCACCCTGTTCACCTGCATTCTCTGCAGGCTCATTAAACTCTTTGCAAGCAGCCATGGGCTCCTGCCCATTCTGAACCTGGACGTTGGGTGGAGCTTGGAGCACCCTGGTCCAGTGGAAAATGTCCCTGCCAATGAACGAGGTGATCTTTAAGGTCCCTTCCAACCCAAACAATTTTATAATTCTATAATTCTAAGTTTAAGGCTGGCTAGACCTGAGCCTACTCCAGGCTAATATTATCCTGCAGAGCCTTTTCCATGCCCCTCCAAGCCCCGGGCTTGTTGCCACCTCAGCAGGGCTGCTCAGCTCCTAGACAGAGACCAATTCATACTCAGGTGACTTAAGCAGGCACTTAAAACCAGCCATAAAGCCATAGAGACAGACTCTGCTTCTCTTCAGAAAGATCTATTTCTCTGTTTCACCAGGGGAGAGAAAGGAAATAGCCCTTGTAGAGACCCCTGCCATTTTTCTCTGCAAGGGCTTTATAATCCCACATATCATTTGAGCATATTCAGCAAATGTGGCCGAGTTCAACAGTTGCACATTTTCCCCTCAGAGGTCAACAAGTTCTCTCAAATCAAAATATTGTTCAGTGTTAAAAGCAGAAGCTAAACATGATATTAAAGCTCGAGGATTTTTAGCACAGTGAAAGGCATTGAGAGAATGCCTCCTATTCAGTGGAAATTAAAATCTTCCCCAAGACATGCCCTGTGAATTAAGCCAAAGAATGCATAGAAGAAAAATCTCCCACAGAGCTGCACTGTAACCATCCATGGTCATGCTCTGCATCAGTAAATGACTGCACATCAGACACAGCCTCAAGGGAGTTCAGCAAAAGTTGTTAAAGGATTTAACAAAAGGACACAAATCTGTGTTTAGACAAAGCTCAAAGCTGGGCTTGAAGAGTCAGTAGGGTGGAATTTGTTCCCCAAAGCAGTACAGAGATGGTGCAAACCTGTTCCTTTTGGCAGCTTCTAAAAAAAGTACCACACTACCCTTTGTAAGATCACAAATGTCACCAGACACTTCTGTGTCCCTACCAATCACCTGCAGCTGGGGTTTCCATGGGGTCCCTCAAGTGACAAGAGTCACACAGAGATGGAAGATTTGCTCATATGGAATGGCTTGAGACTGCCAGAGAGCAGGTCTAGATGGGATACTGGGAAGGAATTGTTCCCTGTGAGGGTGGGCAGGCCTTGGCACAAGGTGCCCAGAGCAGCTGTGGCTGCCTCTGGATCCCTGGCAGTGTCCAAGGCCAGGCTGGATGGGGCTTGGAGCAGCCTGGGACAGTGGAAGGTGTCCCTGCCCATGACAGGGGGTGGGATGGGATGAGATTTAAGGTCCCTCCCAGCCCAAACCATTCTGGGATTCTGGCATACAGGCCAGGATCTGAGGAAGAGGAGCAGCAGAGGGGAGCTGAGCACTCCTGCATTTGGGTGTGAGCAGGAGTTAACCACGAAGCAGTGATGCCTCAGGTTTAGCTTTTCTATTTTTCACATTCTGTGCTGCTTTAGTGTGTGGGTCTGAGCTTCACATCAGGGCATGGTGAGCTCTCTGCACAGAGCAGGGAGACAAAACAATTCCTGCTCCAGCTGGGCACCAAGGACAAATGATCCAAATCTCAGCCCAAGAGCACAAACAGCGTGGGCTGGAGAGAGAAAAACAAGCAGGATGGGAGTGCATGGGCTAAAGCTGGAATTGGCCAATGAACTGCAATCTGCACATGGAGCAGAGCTGATCACAGGGAGAGACCCCGGGAGCGCTCGTGCATTTTGGGACCATTTTGGTTCATCTTGGGTGCAGCCCTGGCTGGGCTCTTGTGCTGCCCAGGTTGGATCCATTGAGGCTTTTAATAAATCCCTGCTTTATTCTTTAGCTCTGTCCAGTCTCTGCTCTAGGACAGCCTGCACAAGGCATCAGCAGAACCCCCCTGATTTGGGGAAAGTCAGCAGCTGCCTCCTGGGTGTCTCTTTGCTGGCCCCAAGCTCATGGTTTCAGTCATGCCCTTTGTAACTGATTGTAATTTTGATTTGTAACTGATTGTAATTTGTAATTGATTTGTAATCCTCATTAGGATTTTGTTTCCAGCCTGGAAATACAACACATAAACACAATCCAATCACATTGGAAAACATTCTGATGAAAAAAGTTGTTTCTTGATATGTGGTTAAACTGTCATCAAAATATTTGGCTGCCACTGTAAATAAAGGGGAATCCCCTCTATGCTGGGCTGGCTAAAATGGACACACAGCTTTATGGGTCCTTCCTAAATAAGGCCACAGCAGGATGTTCAGTCTGAAACATGCAGAAAACACTTTCTTCCCCTCTCATTGCAGTTTCCTGTAATTTCCATCTGACTCTTCCAGGCTGGTCCTCTCTCAGGATATAAATTCCCAGGGGGAGTTCTAAATATCCAGACATTGCCAATAAAATATCTTTGTAAGACTATTATTGAGCTGTTTTCACATAGCAGAGACTAACCCAGGTCTTTTACTGCCTCAACAACCCAACTCTTTCAGTTTTGTCCCCACAACCACACTTCTCTTGCTCTACAAAGCTAAAAGACTGAATTGTTTCAATACACCAAACTGAGCCTTGCTGCAGCTGGGGAAGAGCAAACATCACAAGAATTGAACTTGAACTTTATAAAGAGCAAGCAAAAGGTCACAGCTGCTATTTGACACCTGGAGTTTAATCAGGGGGGATGAGGAAAAGCCAGACACCCCAAACCCTCTCCTTCCTTCAGCCATTCCCTCATGATGGACTTCAGCACACACAGCAAGCAGGGCTTGGGTACAGAATATTCCAATTCAATTCCCTAAGTCTTGAGTGGAGATTAAAAAAAAAAAAATCTCATTTCTATGTGCACAAGTGTTTTCCTTTATGAATTTGTGGCCAAGAGTGCCCATTGAAGACCTTTCCTTCTTGCTGCCAAAACAAACACAATTCCTATTTATTGTCTGAAGAACAAGCAAATCATGCATTATTCAGTTTTCACTGTATTTATCTGACACTACACAATGGATTTGATAAAAAAACCAGCTAAAACAAATTAAACCTAGAGGATTCAAAGTGAAGAGATGAAACACAAACTGGGCAGATGAAATAAGAGTTTGAAAGCCAAGACCAACATTAGTTGGAGAAGTGAAGGAAAAGTCTAATCTGTCTTCTTTTAACTGCTGCCCACCCCTGCCTTGCCTCCTTCCCTGCCCGTCATAAATCCTCCTGTGGCATTCCCAGACACAATCCTGAGTCTTTCATTGAACTTGGAATACTGCAAAACCTCTGCAAGGACCACTGAACATCCAAGCTGAGACCTACAGCTACAAGAAAGAGATTTTTTTTTTTCTCTTGGAAGCTCTTCAGAACCCCTCCAATGCTCCTTTTATTTTCTTTGTCTGTTTTCAATGCAGAAACAGTTTTCAAAAAACAAAGGGTCTAGTGAATGATTTAATAAATTCTGGATTAAGTAAGAACTAAACTATGCCATAGACTTAATTTAAACAGCTGGAATATATACATATGTATATATATGTACACATCTATATATATATATCTTTTCAATGGGCTCTAAGAGGAGAGGGAGGAATTTAGAAAGGGAAGAGAGAGTGTTTAAAGACAGCAAAGCTCTGCTGCAGTTTTCCAGAGCCTCCATAGGGAAATATATATTCTCTAGAGTAAGGTGAATGAATGGGGACTACACACAGAATAATTTTACGGTGTGTGGCAGAGGAGGTGGAGGAAAAGGTGTTGGGTAACAGTGGCAGAAAGGGAAGGAAGGCTCCAGGGAAGGGGAGATCCCCAGGCAGACGCTGAGCTTGGCTCTGCAGAGCAGATGCAGCAATTCCTGCCGGAGAGCAGCGCTGGGCTTTGTAATCGGGCACTGCCCGACGGCTCCGCACACTGTGCTCTTTGTAGTCCTCTCTTTAATGGTCTCCCATTCTTCCCGGGGCTGGCAGGGATGCAAAGGGCAGGGAAAGACGGCAGAAACATTTCGGAGGGCTGAGAGACAGAAGGGAATCACAGCAAACCAGATTTCCACATGGGCTGCAGTGCAGGAACACAGCAGAGTTTTGAGGGAAAGTTGAATTGGGAGATTGAAACTCAAGGCAAGATAACATTTTCATTTAGGGGCTCAGCCTATTTACATTCTAGCTGCAGCTGCGAATGAGCCTGGATAACCCCCTGCCCCAGAACCCCTCCATCTTCTGGGGCTGACAGGCTCAGCCTGTGCCAGGCAGGAAGTTAAAATGTCATTTATTTTCTGCCCCGCTGTCACTGCTGTCCCCAGATAGGCTGAGTGCAGGTAACCACTCTGCCAAGCTCTCCAAAGAAAATGCTTTATCTTCCCCACTACTTGAGATCCAAATTCCCAAAATACAGCTGTACTTCTACACTGGCTCAATTCCTTGTGTTTTCTATCCCAGATCTTATTTCAGTGAAATTGGAGGGTAACAGGAGCCTGAGGTCTCTGTTAGGGGTGCTCACCTTTAAGGAGAGGTCGATAAAATGGATAATCCTACTGCACACTGCTGGGAGTTTGTTCAGGAAACCTCACTCACACCTTTCCGTGTTTAGGCTTTTCAGCTGTTCACATCCCATCATTTTCATCCTTGGTAAATTCTGTGAGACATTTTGATAACAGATGAACTCAGTTTCTTGCTCTCTTTAAGGCACCTGTGCTCTTTGCTGCCTTCTCCCAAACCACCATCTTAAAGAAAAGCATTCAGAACAACCCAAAACAGAAAATGTGGAAATAGAAGCACGGTTTCCACACCCACCAGCAATAAATCACCATAAAACCTGGGAGCTGTTGGACCTAAGGATACACCAGAATTCCTGGAGGAGCTGATCCGGTACTGTGGCTGCTCACGAGTCAATTTGCACCATCAGATGCCAACAGCAAAATTTCATGGTCTGAGTAAGGACACACCTAAAGCTGGAGTCAGATCCTGTCATGCCAAGTCCCAGATTCTTACAGAAATTCCTTCTTTGACTTTCTCCTGTTTGGACAACACCTGCCTTTAATTATTCTTTCTTTTGTGAGAGAAAAAAACCCCAGCAAAATGTGTTCCTAGGGAATACTGAAAACTTTAGTCTAAGGATCCCAAGGTTTAGTGAACTTCACCAAATAGTGTGAAGCCAGCTGAGGGGGAAAATTCACATAAATTCCCTTCCTAATGTTTGTTCCCCTTTTATATCTGTCCACAGGCAGCTCAAGGGAAAGCAAACACACAAAGATTTGGGGTTCAGAAGCCTTCTGTGCCCAGGCTCCTGTTTGAAGTGGAACTGCACCCCTCCTGAAATGCCTCTACATTCATCTGCTCAGCAGCTCTTCCACTTGGGAATCCTCCCTATTCCAGCAGAAATAAACTGTGCTTAAATGTTACAGCTTTGTCATTGGAGCACCTGCTTGGGGTGCCAGAGGCACAGGTTTGAGTATTTCAGGGAAGTGGAAACTAAGCCAGAGTCTTACACCTGACTGAACATCCCAACTTCTGAAAAAAAGGTAGGAACACATCCTTATGATTTTGTTTTGCTTTACTTGGACCAAACCACTGCAAGTACTTGCAGTAAAATAAATTTTTTAAAGGATGGTTTCATTCCAGACAGAAGTGGAAAATACTGAAAACATAATTTGATTCAAATAGGTCTCTAAATTGAGGCAAAGAATAAAGAGGAAAATAGTTGCTCAGGCAATTCTTATATTTGATCCATCCTGTCCCTGGTTAAAGTGTCTTGGTTTTTCCTTCTACTTCCAACCCAGTTTCCTTCTCCACACTCTTCCCCCAGCTCCCTCCTGGTGTTCTCTCATTCTTTCAGCTTCCTCCAGGGAGCTGGGCCAGACCCTTACAGCTGAAAATTATGGGTTATACCCTGCAATGATGCAGTTTGCTGTCCTGGAACAACCCAGGGCTCCCTCATGGATCAAGCACAGCCTTGACCTCCTGATCTCCTGAAGCAATGCAGAATCTGAGCAGCAGGAACCTCCCACTTCACTGGACAGCTCAGTATTTTATTTACAGGGACTGATGTCAGCTCGAACATGTGGCAATTGGAAAGACAACATTTGTGCTCTGGGAACAGCAAAAGATGTTTCCTTTGCTTTGAAATGAGATCTCCAAGCTGGCCTCAGCCTTTTGCTGCAGGAAAAGCATTTTTCTGAGCTTCCATCTTGCCAGTGGAGATCAGGGTCTGTCAGAATGCTCTAACACCAGTCCTTAAGCCCATTCTGGGCATAAATCCCAAGACTTACCAACAAGTGGATCACAAAGGGGTCCAGCAGTGTTAAACATGACGTGAGAATGGGACAACACCGCAGCTCTGGAGTGGGAATGCTGTGAAACCTTTGGAATCCACAAGCAGGGATCAGCTGCACCTTTGCCCATATCAAAGTCATGACATCAGGGGGTTCTGGCTCTTTCCACCCTGCTTTGCATGTCCACCAAGAAGTCTAAGCTCCCTCCACCCTCCAAGTCCCAGCTTCCCACCAGCCTGTGGAATTGCCTGTGAAAACCCTGGACATGGCACTTGGTGCCATGGTTTATTTGATGTGGAGCTGTTAGTTCATAGGTTGGACTTGATGATCTCAAATTTTCCAGTCTGGTTAATTCTGTGATTCTGTGGAGGGACACAAACAGATCCAGAGGTCCTTTATTGTATCCCATGCAAAGTGTGGGTGGTGCTCACCTCAGAGAGCTGCAGTGGACACAAGGACAGCTCTACCAGAGGACAAATCCTTTCTACATTTGTTCCATACTTTACAATAAAAAATATTCTGCAAGCTCTGGCCTGAAAAAGCTTATTAATTCCAAGTTTGCTGTGAAATATTGAAAGAGCATTGCCAGAGCCAATTCTCCCATTTTGTAAAAATAAATCTCAGTAGGAAATCCACATGGACTTCATTTCCTCCTGAGCCATTTTTGCCCTACTGGGAGCTAAAACAGATTTCTGAAATTCTCCCAGCAGGAAACATTCTGTGATGTCTCTGCTCTAGCACGGCACCATCTCATCAGAACCCCCACAGTCCCCAGGCCTAATTTAATTTTTCTACCAAAGTTTATTCATAGAACATCTTATTTTCATCAAGGAAATCCTTGAGAGCAGCCCAGCATTGGGAAATTCAGTGTGAGATTATTTTCCTCAATAATGTCCAGGACAGAACTGTATTTTAGGGTTTTTTATCAGTGTCAATGCAATTCTTCATCAGGCTGCACTTTAAATTGGGTCTGTGAAGTGATCTGCAACTAACTGACCTAATGTATGTACCAGGGCTAAATCCATACTGCTCCTCTTTGTGATTCCCCCCCTCCCCACACACATCCCTGCTTTGTTTTCCTGACCTAGTTTGGGAAATCTCTGCCACCAAAAAGTTGTTCAGTATCAGCCAGGACAAATTTAGCAGATTGGCAGCGTGTGGAGCTGGAAAGTGATTTTATCATGGGCTTTCCTCTGAGAGGAATCTTAGCAGCAAATCATTCAATTATCCTGAAATTTTGAGATACTTGGAGAGGTTTGGGTGTATGATTTGTGGGCACACAAAATAAGTAAAGGCTTATTTCTAATTAATAAAGCAAAAAATAAGAATGAGCAATTGTGCTTTGACTATTTAGCAGGAACATTTTGAGAAATGCAACAATTAACTCCAAACTCAGAGTGCCAAGTGCTCACAGTTTTTCCTAAAATAAGATTTCTGCTTCCCTGAGAAAAGCTGAGATTTCAATTAGAAAGCTGAAAAGTTCTAATGAAAATTTTAAATTTTAAGTTCTTTTTTAAAATGTGGTTCTTCCTAGAGAATTTTATCAGGGCTTTTGAATTATGTGAGGAAAAAGCTTAGGTGGAAAAACACCTGAGCAGTGCCAGTAATGACACAATCTGTCATTAGAAAAATGTCAACCTGCCATCCACAGCACCTTGAACCATGGTCTTGTTCCTGCTTAGGGAAGAAGCCACTCTGAGAGGTGCAGCAGCAATGGATGCACAAAAAAAATCCTCAAAACCCCCCAGAACCACAGAAAGTAAACAATCCCAATTTTTGATGGATTATAAACCTCACAGCAGCACTTGTGTTGATGGAAGAGATCTCTCTGGAGCCCCTTTTTGCCTTTATCAGGAGGTTTTATAAACAGCTGCTCATTGTTGACCACCCATCCCACATCCCATTCCAAGAATAAATTTGTTAGGGGTGAACATTGAAAAATCAGTTTATTTCTTTTATTTCCTAATTCAAAAGGAAAAAAAAGATCATAAGAAATCAAGAGAACTTCTCCCAGACACCTCATTGTGGACTGAAGACAGGGCTTGATTTTGATTGCACCATTTGTTTTTTACTTGATTTCATATGAAGTCAAGTACAGTAAAGCTGAGAACACCCCAGCCTATTTTCCTATATCACAATAAATTAATATACACCTTACAGCACTGGCTGAGCAACATGTTTGAAATCAGAAGGCATGAACTTTACTCCAAAGAAATGGGAAAAAACCACTAATAATCACCCAGGACAAGTCAAATTTGGGAGTCTGTTTTGATTTTTAAAATCTCCATGCAACTATTGCTTTAGATCTCTGGAAAGCAGAGCAGGAGGACGTGAAGAGAGGCTCTGATTTCAGCTCCCTCCCAGCAGCTGAGACTTTAACAAGGAACATTCCCTTGCCCCAGCTTGTCCTGGGGCCCAATCTCATTAGCTTGTGGGAGCACAGAGAGGAACAGAGGTGGGTTTAGAAATGGCCCAGGGTATTGTATTGGCGGGGTGCCCCAATGAAGGAAGGAATTATGGATCTTTTTCCAGAAAATGTGAATGCCACACCAGGGTGCTGTAAGGACCAGAGCAAATCAGCCCAGATGAGGGGAGGACAGATGCCACAGCAATCCCTGAGCTCTTGTCCCCTGGCTTTGGGTGGCAGGAGGGGAGCAGGGGTGTTGTGGCACAGCCACTTTGTCACGGGCAGAGATTAGCTCATCTTGCAGTGACAGACAGAGCCTGGCCCGTGTTTTCTCTCAAACATCACCCTTCCCAAGGCAGAGAGCATTGAACAATGAGTGTCACTTGTCAAATGGAACCTTCTGGCAGCACTTCCCTGGAATGACAAGCAGCTGGAGGGGAGCAGCACAATGACCCATTGAGGAGGGAAAGGAGAAAGCTTTTTGCCACAAGGCAGTGTTACAGGTCCTTCTGAAGCCGAAGGAAAGGTAATTAGAGGCCCTGGATAATCCATTCCCCTCACGTCAGTGTAATGGAAAAAGGACCTTCACAGCTTTTCCATGAAATTTCTCATCCTGCTGGAGACTCCCTTTGCTTTAACCACAAGGAGTTCCAGTGTAATCCCGGAGTGTGAACAATGTGTGAAATAATTGCAGCACTGGAGAACTTTCACTGTATGATGGCTTCACAGATTTTTTTGTATTTCAAGTCCATCTTACTCAATTTAATGTCTTTTGCCACAAAAGCAAGCTTGGTCAAACTTGGAGTGTAAGACTCAGGTCAAACTTGGAGCGTAAAACATTAAGAACACCTGACTGCTCTTGTGATATGGAATTCAATATTCCTAATCTGATCTTGAGTATTTTGGTAAAGGTACTGACACAACAAAACCCCAACTCAAATAAATAAACCTGTTTTATTAGCATCCCAGACTGGATCTTTTGGAGTAAACATCCGAAATAAAGTTGTAAATTGAGGTTAAAAAAAAAAAAAAAAGGCAAAACAGACAAAAGCCACTTTCACCTCAAAAATCCCTGCTGTAATTAAAGTCTGCAAAAAGTATCATAAAGAGATAAGTTGTCCTGAAATGGGAGGATATCAGTCATGGTGGGAAAGGCAGTTGTCCTGGGATGAAAACACTTTTAAAAAAGAAGAGGTGACAGAATTGATGAGTGAAGGAAAGCTAAGGAAGAGGTGGATTATGGCACACTGAAAGTGTTTGATATCTGCCAGGCACAACAGGTGTGTGTGGGAAGAACAATGTGTTCCCTTCAATATGAAGGAGAAGGGAAGAGGAACAAAAAGAAAAAAAAAAAAAAGACAGAAAACATGGAGCTAGAGTAGCTTTCAATGTTTCCTGCAGAAGCAGCCGCAAGTTGAAGTGACAGATCCCTCTCAAGAACTTTTAAACACATTGGAAGTGACTCCATTCCCAGCCACTCAAAGTCTAAGCAGACAAGGCACACAAAGGAAGGGGTGGAAAGGGGAATAATTATCCAGAATTCGTGGTGGGGAACAAAGGGACTAAGTTACTTGTCACACAATACCTCGTGTTTGAAACACCTCATGTCACAGGCTGAGCAATAAAGACCACCCTTTCTCCTGACAGGGTATTTTTAATTGCACTCCATTCACAGGGAAGGAAGGCTCTGTCACTGAGAAGTATTAATCCTCCTAATTAAGTGGAGTGCTTGAAAAGCAGTCAAGAAAACAAGTGAAGGAGTGAAAGGAGCTGAATCCCATCAGAAATAAACACTAGATTCTTGCTAAATATGACAGAGCCCCCAGGGAGGGCAGTGCTGGAGATAGATCAGTGTTTCTTGAGGATCATTAAAAGCTTGAGGAGCATTTTAATGGTAAGGGTGTAAAAGCACCATGGAGCCCCTCTGGAGTGGGGCACAGCAAGTGGGAGGTCTGAGTGGAACCCTTCAGCTCCTGCTGCCTTGAAGTCATCCCAGGCTCTTTCCTTGGCTCAGCATTCACAGGAGAAACAACCAAAATGGAAAACTCACCTTGAAATAAGAATCGAAACTTGAGACATGGAAAAATCAGCAAACATTTTATAAATGCTTCACCCAACCCATAAATTAAGATCATGGAAACCACCACCTCCATGAGATGGTTGGACAGCAGAAGCAGAAGCAGCAGTGGGATGGTGCTTGGAATTCAGATACTTTAAAGCTCTATTATCAGAGCCCTTGCAGATCAGCAGCTGTGTCAGCACGTCACAAATCAGAACTAAGGCTTCCCCAACTTGGATGGGAATGAACATTTCCAAAAAGTGTTTTATTGATGATCTTTGGGGCTCTTCCTCTAAAACTCCAAAACACTTGGGATTGCCTCCTTAGTGCTAAATTCATGGTACCACGGTAGCAATAATTTGGGTTGAATCCTTCAAGTTAAGTAAATTAAGTTCACATCTTCAAGTCGCAGTTTTAGTCTTCATCGTAGCTGTCAGATTTCCTGCACTCAGGTTTTGGGGTTTTTGTCCTCCATCTTTTCAAGCTTGGTTCAAGCCTTACTTTTTACATTTTTCCTTTTACTTTTTATATTTTTTCTTTTACTTCTTGGTGTCTGCAGCAGCTTTTTCCCAGCTCTTGGGTTCTGCAATTGAAGGTGGCTCAAGCACTACCACTCTGAATCTGGATTCTTTATTTTACCTGTTCCATGTATCTATTTATCCCTTTTCCCCCCCCTTTTTTTTTTTTTTTCTTTTTTTGTTGGTTGGTTTTTTTTGTAGGTTTTTTTTGTTTGTTTGTTTTTGGTTTTTAGGATATGTATTCCTGATATCTTTAACATTGACTGTAAATAAATTCCTCTCCTCTCCCACACTTGAGTCTGACCTCCACAAGCAAAAGTTCATTCCCCACTTCCCTTCAAATATCTATTTCTTCTTTTAAAACCAGTTCAGACTCACTTTTGCTTCTTGTATTATATCCCAAGTGCCTGAGAAAATGGAATTGCTCAGAAACTTTTCTGCAGAAGGCATAAAAGCCTTTAAGTCCTCCATTCCCCAGTTCAAACAATGGAATAAGGAAAGCCCTGTTGCCTCAGCACTGTAAAGGCAGCAATTCACAAAATTACAGCAGGGTATGAAGGTCAGTAATGCAGCCAGTCCTCCTCAGCTGGAATTCCTGACACACAGGAGTCATTGTCCATCAGAAATGAGCAAAAGAGAATTACTGAGGATTTCTTCCTCTCTCTGAGTAAACAAGGTCAGACACGACATCCAAAAAAACCCCTAAGTCAGCAAAACAAAAAGGGATTGTGTTCTTCCAGGACAAATATGGTCAAAAGGAAAGGAGGAAAAGGCCTTTGGACCATGTGAAGGGAGAATTGTCAAAGGCAACTTTTATTTCATTGTGATGCTATTTCAGCACAACTCTATCACCGGCATTTCTAGAGGGGAAAAAAACTTGAAAAGCCAAATGATTGCCAAAGAATTGAAGTTAAACAAACAAAATACTGATCCACATTCCCAGAAATGGATGTCAGTAAACTTTTTATTTGATCCTCTGAACTTTTAGAACAAGAAAAAGTAGAAAAAATCTTCAATGAACACATTCTGGACTTTTGAGTCCAGTGATCCAAAAGTACAGAATATATTTAACTACAATAATTAATTTAACCTCAAAGACTTGGTTTCATCAGCGCCTCATAAGATTTTTCTTTCAGAATGTGTGGCTTTATATTGGAACCTCTATCATAAAATGAAGTCTTAAAGCATTGTTTGGAAAGAAACAACTCCTTTCTAAAACAGACGTTCCCCCAACAGTGTTGGTTCTCCCCATCTGAACAGATAACCAGGGAAAGGTTCTGTGCTCATTAAAACAACTCAGCATCAGAATGAGGAGTTGAGATTATAAAAAACCTACATTTTCCACACATTCAAAGCAAAATCTGTATCTGAAAAACAGTGTGACACCACTGAAAAACTCCACAGCCTTCAATTGCTGGTATTTAGTTTGGATTATTTTTGTATTATCTTTAAATGCTGTTAAAAAAACCTTTGGGAGATGTGGGTTGAATTTCTATTTTTCTTACAGAAAGTCAATTTAATCAGCCAGGCAGAAAAAGATCAAATTAGAGTACAGCATTAGCAAAAATTTAAATATCATCTTTCCAGCATAACCCCATTTCAGAAAGCAGCACTGCTTTCCTCCCAGGAGGGCTGACATTTAAATATTTATAGGATCAAATGCTAATGACAGAAGATTTACTCAACCTTCTTTCCTTGACAAAAAATGACACAGTTCCAGAATGTCTCTCCCAGTATTTTAATTGTGCTTCCTTTTAAGAGGCAATAATCAGGGATTTCTCTCTGCCTTTAGTGGAGGTCAGCAGGCCCAGCTCCATCAGGTCATGGCAGGGGCCTTGTCCACACCCTCAGTGTGGTTCAATCCAGAACTGGATGAGGGGTTTTACAATGAAATATATCAATGAACCAACAGCTTTCTAGTAGCTCGTTTTATCAGTTCCAACTGCCCCTTTGGGTCACGTTCTCACTGACATCAAACTCACATCTCAGCTATTCTTGGAGCTTCCTGACTCTTAAGCTGATTTTACACTGATTTAACACAAATCCGAACAACCTGGGATTGCTAAAACTTCAAATGGGAGCTCAAGGTTGCTGTTGGTAAATCAACTACTAAATAAATCCTTTAGCTGTCAAGCATTTAAATGTTAATTTAAAGAAAAAATGAAGTTTTAGGAACGCACCTTCATAGAATCATGGAATGGTTTGGGTTGGAAGGGACCTTAAATGTCATCCAGTGCCACCCCCTGCCATGGGCAGGGACACCTCCCACTGTCCCAGGGTGCTCCAAACCCCATCCAGCCTGGCCTGGTACACTGCCAGGGATGGGTCCAATTCCTTGGTCCCTTTGAGGAAAACACAATCTTATCCTAAAATTAATACCTCAATATTACACATACTCAATGGGCAAGCCACAGCAGATGTTGAGCCAGCAATTCTTCTGTGCTGGAAAAATTTGGGATTATCATCCAGGGAAAGTGAGTTCACCCCACAGGGGAGTTGTTTAAGGTGATTATGTCCCATGAACTGGCAGGGTTTGATGTCTCAGGGCATGGTGGATAAACAGCTCCTTGGAAAATGAAGCTTCACCTACTGACACAGTTAAGGTGACACAACCCCCCTGTGTATCAATGCATGAACCCTTTCCTTCCCCATGGGAGAGGCATAGAAACAGTCAGCTCCCTGCTGATATCAATAAAACATCATCATAATTCAAGTTTCTCTTTAAAACAGTGATTTCACATTGTAATTTTTACTATTCTCTGGTTGTTTCTGCAGGAATTAGGAATCTACTGCTACTTAAATCCTCCTCTGATAGAGTTATGTCTTATATGGCAAAAAAGGCATCAAATATTTGCAAGAAGCACTGAATGGATTCAGATAAGCAGGTAAAAACTGCTGGAGTGATTCCCCTCTCTGATCACAACTGATCCCTTCTTGCTTTCTCCACTGAGTTCCTCAGCAGCACTGCCAAGATTTCTCCCAAAGCAGCAATCTGAGCTGAAACAGTTCTTAATCACCTTCTCACCATGCAAAGCATCAAATTCAGCCCCTAGATATCTCCAGGACCCTGGGCTGGCATTCAGAGATGTGCCCAGAACACCTTATTCAGCTGAGACCACTCTTGCCTGTGAGTTTTTATGGGTCAAGTCACAGCTCTGGGTAGAAAAACTTGCTCATTTATTCATCTTGAGCATTGTGATCTCCCAGGCTCTAAGTGTGTTCCTCATTAGAAGTGACATTTGAATTTCAGGGGGTGGTGCATGCTGCTGCTTTGTTTTCTGCTCTATTTTATAGCCATTTCCACTGAGTTGTTTTTTAAAGTGATTTAGTGTTTGATGTGTTTAAGCAGGACAGGATGTATAGTAAAATTTATGAACTTAAATGTATATATAATTTCATCTTCTGGAAGAAAGTCACATATCCCCATCCACTGTTCATTCTAAGCACAAATATAACTTATTAATCAATAACAGAGGCAAAAGAACCCAACAGAATCTACCTGGCTGTATTATGGAGTAAATGATTGCTCCTCAACACCCCACACGTAAGATGAGCTTTTCCTCCTCCTGGCACACCTCAAAGGAAGCCTTTTATCATGAGACAGAATGTCAAAGGGTTTCAAATGATTAAAGGCAAGAACAAATCACAATTCTTCCTCCTTCCCCTCCCCCAAAAAAGATTAATGTAAAGCATCTTTGGATTTGTCTGCATAAAAAGCTTGGTACAAAATAATTGTTGTAAAAACGCTTGACAGCATTTGTCAAATGCTGTCCTTTGAATAAGTGACATCTCTATTAAAACCCCTCTCCATCAGGATTCCTTTCAGCTTCAGTAAATGGGAAGTGTCAGGCAGTCACAATATATTCCCAACTGATGCAACTAAAAAAAGAATCTAATGCAAATTCCAGCAGGCTGATTCCAGCAGGCTTCAGATGCACTTTTAAAACACTTTCCTTAGAGCCTGGTTTTTTATTTGCTGACAGATGCTTTCACAGACCTGCTAAGTTCTGAAGCTGGCAGAGAGTAATCACCCAGGCAGAGGCTTGCACGGGCAGAATAAGCACCAGTGAATAAAATCCCGTATTTTGAATGAAACTTGAGCACTTTTGCCAATATCAACAGGTACCACACCATTGTTTCCTGGAGATTCATCTGCTTGTGTAAGCTGTCCCAGTTCTCCCTGGCAGGAAAGGGAAAGCTGCTTTCAAATTTCACCTACATCAGCACCAATAAGGAGCAACACCACAAAAACAGAATTAGTTCCAGTTTATATCAAGATTACAGAGGTTGAAGCCCTTGAAATTTCAATTTTCCAGCCAGTGAAATGAAGACAGCAAGTAATACTTGCCTACCTTAGGAGGGATTTGGGCTGACACATTAACATTTGCTCAGCATTCACAAACTTCCAGCTCAAACAATTCACATATTCTAAATTTGCTTCAAGTTCATCCTGTACCTAATGCCGGTGATTTCAATCACCTCACACCAGAAGATGTTTGGTCAGCTTTTTTTTCTGCCTGGAACACACTGTTTTCTGCTGCTGTGGCCAAATACAACACAGCCAGCTCCCATGGCACCTGGCCAGACCCAGGGCTCCTTACCTGGCAGCAAACCCCCAGTGCCAGCTCAGCAGCCTGAGTGCATCTCCCTACACGAAAAACAAGAAACCACAAGGAACTCGAGCTAAATTTCATTTCCCTTCCCACTTTCCAGCCTGTAGGAGTGAAGGGTTTTTTGATTCAGGCTTTTTAATTAAAATTTCCCTTCTACAACTGTGCTGGGCTCGTCCTGGATCCGTTCTTTGGCTTGCACAGCACCTGGAGAGCCAGGAGCTGGAGATTCCTGGAATCCAGGAATGTGTCAGGCTGGCAGGGTGAGCAGAATGGCTGCTGCTGAGGCTGGGATCAAAGCAGACACACAGAGGTTGGGCTGCATCCTCCCTTGTCCATCTGCAGGATCACCTGGAGTGCAGGCAGGAACAGGAATCCAGAAGTCAGCATTCAGTTCAAGAAAGCAAAGTCATACAGGGATTTTATACCACAAAACCATACTAAAAATGTAATTTTCTTTGTAAAAACCGTGGGATTGAATTACCACCATTGGCTGTTGTTGAAATCCCCCATCAGTGGCTCACTTTACCTCTTCAGCATTCACCATGGGCTTTAGCTTTTCCTGCACTTCCGTGCTGTCCCAGAACCCCCCAGGCACGTTGTGGATCTGTTCCCTGCCTGTGCCCTGGTTGTGTGTGAATGAGACCCCAGTTCTGCACAACAGAGTCACAGAATCCTGGCATGGGACAGGCGGGAAGGGACCACAGAAAGGCATTTGGTCCCACAGTCCTGCTCCAGCAGAGCACTTGGCATGGGATTGTGTCCAGATGGTTCTGGAAGAGTTTTAAGAAGTTCCAGTAACAGGGAAGAGCTGAGGGAAATAGAGTCTCCCTCTTGAGCTAGTTGCCAGCTGTATCCAACAGCCACATTTCATTTATTTTGCCACCAAATGGCAAAACAAGCCCATTACAATTTTTTAGCAGAATTTTGTGGAGAAAGTGACATGTGTTGGGGATTAAAATGAATGAAAGAGAACCAAAACCTCATAATTTTGGAACATCATGTCCAGGAACACAAGAGAAAATTTGGACCTAAAAATCAAGATTCGTTTTCACAGCAAGTATTTCCCATTTACTGCCAAAGAAGACAAAGAGAAAATAGGAGAGTTAATGAAAAATAAGCCAAAGCCCACAGCTTCAGTACAAAACAGGGACATGGATGATACCTGAAAGTGAATTATAACCTTTTGGCTGTGTTGTTTTCCAAAAGAGGCCACACATGAAGCAGCCACACAAAAGCTGGGACTGCAGTGCTGAAGGAAATGGAATGCATTGGAAGAGTGAGGCATGAAGAAGGGCTGGAACTTTTTATTGAGACAAAAATTCTTTATGGCAGGGACTGATGAACCTCAAAATATGGTAATATATGGACTTCTGTGTAGTACCAGGCCATTGATAATTGGAAAGCACATGAATGCAGAATTAGCATGTTGAACAACAGAATTATGACAAACTTTGACTATCAGGACACTCCTTGTTTAGTGGGAGGCCCTGACTGGTTCCTCAGGCTGCATTTCAGCCCAGGTGGTCACAATTTACCCAAAGCCACTGAGCAGTAGGATTTTACCACTAAATACTGCAAGGATTTGTCTTCAGACCAAGTTGAAGCCCTTCCACTTCCAACCAAAACATTTTACATATCCCAGTCATTTTTTCCATAGATAAGTTCCTAATTTTTCCCATTCAGAGGAAGAGCTTCAAACAAAGGGCTGCAGTGATGGATACAGAGAATATTCAGAGCTGTAACAAAGAGCTTTACCACAGGGGCAGTAATTTTTAAATAAGGAGCTTAAATTTCTCATGGGTCAATTCAGAAATCAGTCATGATTAACCCCAAATTACTCCAAATCTATCGGCACACAGCTAAATGGAGATGAGGTTAATTAGATAGAAGAAAAGCTCTGCAGGTCAGTCCTCCATCTGTACATGAACCTTTTTATTTCATGAGCCACCCCTGCAGGTGAACTCTTTCCAAATAAGATTTTACACCCTGACGAATGTCCATTCTTCTACCTATATCCCTTCCATCTAAATCATAGAATCCTTTAGTCTGGAAAAGACATCTAAAATGGAGTTCAGCTGTTAACCCAGCACTGCCACATTCACCATTAAGCCACAGGTCCAAGTGCCACATCCAAGTGTGTTTTTTAACATTTCCAGGTGTGGTGATTCCACCACATTCCTGGGCAGCCTGTTACAATACCTGACCACTGTTTCAGTGAAGGAGTTTTTCCTTATATCCAATCACAATCTCTCCTGGTTCAACTTCACAGAACCACTGAGTTGGAAGGGACCTTCAAGGTCATCGAGACCAACCCAGACCCAACACCTCAACTAAACCCTGGCACCCAGTGCCACAACCAGGATTTTTTTTTAACAGGGATGGTGACTCTACCACCTCCCTGGGCAGCCATTCCAGAACTTTATCACCCTTTCTGTGAAAAACCTTTTCCTAACATCCAAACTATATTTCCCTTGATGCAGCTTGAGACTGTGTCCTCTGGTTCTGTCAACTTGAGGCCATTGCCCCTCATCCTGTCACTTGACCCAGGAGAAGACCTTGACACCAACCTCACTGCACCTTCCAGCTGCACTCTGAAGGGAATTATCAACCCACAGCTCCTACGTTCAGCCTAAAATTGCTGCCAGAGGTAGGAGAAAAAATGAGACCTTGGATTAACGAGACAAGGTAAATAATCCATAAATCTCTTCAAGAGAGAAGAAAACAGAGCCTGCTTTGTGGGAAGGGCCAAGCAGAAGCTGCAGAGGTGATGGGCAGAGGTGGCAATGTCCCCATGTATGGGAAATGGATTTGTAGAGAATTCTCAAAGCCTAAGAGAAGGCCCACACAGTATGCATCTGTATGCAAACCTTGAGATGAGAAATGCTGACTTAGAAATGCCATGGAATAGGACAGACATTGCTGAGAGAGAAATGGAGCTAGAAATAAGCTTCAAAGGATGGCCTTGTAAATAAGACTGGATACTTTGGAGAAATAGAACAATGGAAGATGCATTGTAGTGGGACCCACGAGAGGTAATTTTAGATGATTGGCTTTAAGGCATTTACAGCCTGGTGTGGCTAAAGCTGATAGGCCAAGAAACACTTATAATATATTGTAATTAGGAAATAGTTGGCTTCTGATTGTGATGGTGTGAATTATAACATCTGTATTGTCTCACCCTTCACATGAGACTGAAAACAGAATAAAAGTTTTCTAAAAGCCTCTCAGTTGCCCCATGTCTGAGTCAGAAAGGGGCATAGTCTGGGTCAGAAAGGGGCATAATCTGGGTCAGAAAAGGGCATAATCTGGGTCAGAAAAGGGCATTGTCCGACACCGGCGCGCCCTGGCCGCGCTCGGTGCGAAGGGCGCTGTCCGCGGTGCTGAAACACCGAGCGCGGCTGCCACCGGAGCCCCGGCACCGACAGCACTCCCAGGAGCGGTGCCTTCATCAGTCTTCATCAGTCTTCATTAATCTTCATTAATATTCATTAATCTCCATTAATGAACATTCACCTGCACCCACCGTGACCCAGAGTCGTGTATCCAATCCACTCCAGTTTTAAAAGAGCTGTATCCCAACATTTGCCCATAAAGAAATTGCTGAGATGAGATCTTTCCCCCATCTTTCCCTCGTCATATCTAGAAAAGGATTCCTGAGACTCATCACCAAAAGTAAACCCGAACTTTGGAGCTTCATCCGTACCCCCAAATAACCTAGTGCACCTAAAATTCACATTTCCCCCCAGTCTTTCAGAGGTTTTGAGAGCAGGGAATCACTCACAACATCCAGATGTTCTTTCAGAATGAAATTTATCTGTGTCCACTTTAACGTGTAGCACTTGAAATGACGCCTCAAGGGCCATAAGAGCATCAGTAACAAATGAAATTGTCTGATGGATCTTCAACATGAGGAAAGGAGAAACTAAAACCAGTCCAGCTTTTCAACTACTGTTCACATTGTAGCAGTAAAAGTAGTTATGGAAACAATCCCAATTTACCAAAGGTCTTAATGAATCTAATCACAAGCATCAAGATCTAACTGAAAACAAGGAATTTCATTAATTGGCTCAAAAACCTAAATTGTTTTCATACTATGTTGTGATAAATTTTATTTAAAGTTTTGCTCTACAGCTGAAACATCTGTTGGACTAAAGATGAGCAAAACCCAAAAATCCAGGATGGAAAATCGGCTCAAGCAGATACACAAGGCAACTTTAAAATGTACTTCTGTTCACTGCAGTGAAAGCACCGGGAGGCTGACCAAGCACAAACACTTTGACACTGCAGCAACTGTGGTTTGAGCAAAAGATTCATTAAAACCATCCATGGAAAATTCACATCTGCTCACAGCGATAAAAATAGAAAGGCAAGAAACAGCTTGTTCCTAATTCTTTCCCTGTTTGCCAGCCAAACCCTCTGTAGTTCAAATAATTTCTCTGAACTCTGCCTTTAAGCTGGATTTTATATATTCTTATATCACAACTGCTGAGAGACTGTTTTTAATATGATTTAAATTAACAGCGGAGTGGATCCACAGGCTCCAAACGCTGCTGAGGGGTTTCTCTTGCTTGTGGGCTCTGCTGAGCAGAGCTTGAACCATAACATCATCACACAGCTCCAAACTGAACAGAACAGGATCCCGTCATCTTTCTCCTGCTCCTCGATGTTCCTTGACACCACTTCAAGGGGCTTTAATCACAAGAAGTAGATCTTGAAAGACAGAAACTCCTTTAGAGACCGAACCACTGAAATTAGAATCTCTGAAGGAATGAAATAGGGATTCTAATGAGTTTTTGTCACCAAAGAAAACAGAGCTCCTGCTGTGGTAACCACATGCTAAGGGCTGGGGTGAAGACATCTGTTATCTGACAGGTTACATTTGCACCTAATTTCATTACATTCTCTTTCTCCAGCCATTTTACCCTCTCATTACTGCACCACCTGAACATCTGTCTCTGCAGAAATAAACCTTGCAATGCCATGGAAAAAAGAGGCAATAGCAAAATATCCCAGCATCATACACAGCTTGCCAGGAGTGTTTCAAGGAAACAAAAATTCTGTATGAAATGCCATTGAAACTGATTATTTTCCATTTCCAAGAATACATCTTTTGGAAAAACAGAGATTTCTCAGGTGTGGAACTCTTTCTAGTCATATATATATCCATAAATGCAGATCAGGATGGAATGGAATTGATTATGTCACATGTTTGACATGTCATAGATGTGGTACATTTGTAAATCTGTACATTTATAAATCTGTACATAAATCTGTGCTACATTTGTAAATCTGTAGATTTTTTTTTTCTTTTACTTGAACTTTACAATGAGAATCAGTCCCAGAGATGAGGAAAAGAGTTTGATTATCAATTCTTGAGATCTCTATACCCCAGACAGTCCCACACACTTGGAATTGTTGAGAATTCTTACAGTAAAAGGAAAGGAGTTATAGAGTGTTAGACAAGAATTTCTGTCCAGGTTCAAAGGTCAGAACTGTGGGTGCTGTGAAGAAACAAAGCTCCACTGAAATTCTATATTTTCAGAATTTTTTTGCCCTTTATATCTTTACTTTCCTTCATAAGAGTCTCAGTAGATCCCTCTCTGTACACCACCTAAATATTTTCCAAATCCTCTTTCATCAGTTAGGCTTTCAATACCTCCCAGTTGTGTCCCTAAACACAGATACTGTTTAATTTCCCTAATCATCCCCTTCCTCCTCCTGTTGGTTCATTTGCCACAATAATTACTCACCAGATAATCTGGCAGACAAATCCCAGAGTCTCTCCTGGGTGTGCTGCTCCACAGCAAAAGAAGAGCTGGGAAGCCAACAATAATAATTGTTTTTCCACAGACAAGATATCAACTGGAAGCCAAGCCAGTTATCTTCTGATAAACAGCAGCTTCTCACCCAGAAGTGAGGAGTTGAATGGGACTTTATCTACACCACTGAAATCACTGCATTTACTTCAGCCCAAATTAGTTTTGACTGGGAAAATGAACCCTTTCAAGATAACGTTTTTGGTTATAACCACACAATCTCTAGGACCTCACACATTTTGGTTTCTCTGAGTCCCCTCCTGACTTGGGCACTGCTTGTGCTGCCCAGGCAGCAAAGCTGCTTTTGCCAAAAGGGCCTAAAAATGGCCAAACAACATTGTCAACAACAAGGATCAACTTTTATTGCTCTTTACAGGCCTTCAGAGCTTGAGGACATCTCTAGAAGCGGGCATAAATAACATTGTGGTAGAAAAAACCTTATAAATAGTTATTCCTGTGGGGCTTTTAAAATTTGCCTTCTCTGTTTTAGGGAGGGTGGGGGAGTCTTTGCTTTTTTTGTTCTTGTTTTCCCTAGAGAAGAAATCCTGTGGTATCCAGGGCAAAACCACACAGCATCAAACTGCAGCCTAAGAACTTCCAGTGAAGATTGCCCTCAGAAACTGCACATTTATATTTATTATACAACAACAGCTTCTAACCAAACTATGAGGACTCAAAATACCTGATCCCTGCCCAAAAAAAAAAGACTTTTTAAGAGCTCTTCTCCCCACTTCATCTCTCCCTCCCAAACTTCTTCTTTTGAAATAAAATCTGCCTCCAGCTGCACTAAGGCTGTTCTGTATATCCAAAAATTGGCTTTTTCTGCTAAATCCAATGGCTGCCTTGAAACCAGGCAAGGTTGAATTCAATGATCTTGGAGATCTCTTCCAACCTTAATGATTCCAGGATTTTCTGAAGGGCCACAGCTCCCAGAAGCCAGTTAACGATGACTTGGATCCCAGCTTTTTAGAACACTAATTAAAGATTCATTATGGTGGCCAGGCTTGATGCCCTTGATATGTTCACTTGAGCCACTAAGTTAGACAGGAGGGAAAAAATGAAATGCAAACAGTCCTAGAAATTTCCATGCAGGGCTTTCTGCCACTCTGTAAACTCTGTGGAATAAGAAAACTTGTCATTTGGCACAACAGCATTTTATCCTGATAAAAAAATGAATAATTCTTAATTTACCTACAAAATAAAAAAATCTCACTAAAGCAACACCAAAACAAACAAACAAACAAAACCAAATCTTTCCTGCCTGGGACAAATATTGAAGTGCTACAGAATATTTAGCCATTGGTGATTGTGACAATGCTCTGAGGGGCTGGAGAACACATTTTCCAGTTTGTCAGGGCAATAAAACCACACAGGCTGAGGTTACAGAAGTCAAGTTTTGGAAGTACTTGGTGGCATTGCTGTGATCAGACATCAGTGGAGTTGGGAGGGAGTGACAGACTCAGGGACATCCTTAGAACTGCACACATTTACAGAGGTCAAAGATCCTGAAAATTCATTGACTTCACTCAAGTTGTTTCAAATTTCTGCCTCCAAACTACTTCTGTCTTCCAGAGGTTCCAGCATTTCTTTTACCTTGAGAATGGCAGCTCTGTGGAGGTCATTCTTTAGCTGTTTCTTTTTCAATCCACAACAGCTCAGTGACCTTGATTGCTCCTTCTCCTTTTGCTCCAGTGGAATGGCTCTGGGCATATTCTCATGGCTCTAAACAGCAAAAAACTTCATCTCAGATATAATAATTACATTCAAATCTAAGAAAAACTGGTTTTTTTCCTAAAAAAACAAAAAACAAAAAACAAAAAAACCAAATCAAAATCAACAGGACACACATTAGGAATTAGAATTATGAAAATGCCTTTAAACTCCTGCTATTTTGAGTTATTAGTCATTAAAGGAAATTTATTTTGCCAGCTGTAAAAGAAGTCCTATGTGGTTTTGCAGCAGTTGACTCTGACAAATGGAATAGAGAGCTCAGAAATCCTGATTTTGCAGGGCTGTGGACTGGAGCACTGCTGAGCTCCCCCAGTTTGGGTTTAAATGGCTGAATTTGTTACCTCTGCATTCCACACCACTGTGTACTCCCGTGACAGAAGAGTTCACAGCTGTACTTCCTTTTCCACAGGAGAATCTCTGCTTTGCACACAATTCCTAAGGAAAAACCATCTCCACGCTGCTTCTGTAAAGCAGGAAGGAAAAGATGCATTGGAGTTCTAAATACCTAAAATCCTCAGAGTGATTGGGTAATGTATTTCTGGTGTCTCACTACATGATAACAAACTGGGCCATCACTTGGCCTATTAAAATGTAACACTGACTCTGAAGACAAAGCACACAGGAATTGAAGAAATTTCTCTGTTTTCAAGGTGAAATTCTAGTCCAAAGTCACAAACAAAAAATTCTGACTAGAGTTCAATGGAATTTTCTCCTTTTAATCTCCACACCTTACAGATATGTGAAGGATTTCTTTCTAGCAATTCCACGATTTAATGTCATCCTCTCTGCAGAGGAGAGAAGCCCTTGGAGCATTAGTAGGATTTACAAAGTGAATATACTTTACTCCTGCATTCATGATGGTATAAAATGTTTAAAAGTCCTCACCACAAGCTTTTAAAACTTTTAAACCCAGAGACAGCAGACATCAATCCCTGGGTATCAGGTTTTCAGGGTGGTCAGAAGGGAATACTCTGAAGTGTATTAGATGGAACAGGGAGCACTGAAGTGGCTGGAGAGAGATTTTTGTGTCAGGAACAGCCTCCAACAAAACAGACTCCCAATGACCTTGTCATTTATACAGCAGGAAATAAGAGGAGGGAATGGCAACCAAGGCAGGCAGGCTCTCTCCTGAGAGACTGGGCTCATCCAAAGTAGTAGAAAACCAGCACTGGTCTAGCAAAACCAAAATATGTAACTAAAACCAGCATTGGCTTTGATCTCAGCTTGGTTTTTGATCTCATGTTGTCATGATCTGCTTTGGAGAATTCTGTTTTTAAATGCAGCTTCTGATTTATGTTTAAGAGTGAAATAGTTTTAAACTCTTAAAACATCAATTCTATCTGAATCTTATGAGTTTCTTTATTCAAATGAACTGTGTGCTTGCTAAAAGGTTTTTCAGCATCTAAGGGGTTCCTAAAGGTAGTTTAAATAAACAAATAGGGGGGTTATAAATTTCTAGGTAGAACAAACAAGGAGGACTTTAATTTTTTGCTGGTTTTGGTGTTTTAAAAACTTGGATTTGCAGCCACACTGAGTCAGTTGATGAGTTGCATAAAAAGCAAAGTCAAAATTTTAGGAGAGGAAATAGGTGGAATGAGTTTGTTCAATATCTACTCAGTGTCTCAGACAATTTTACTGTAATAACATCTGATATATCTGATACTGGGAACATCTGATGTGAGTCCAACTATTTTAGAGGAATTTTAATCTTAAGGGTAGACAGTGTGCATTAATGAACTCATACAAATCATGATTTTCTGGATAGAAGCAGTCTGTGGTATTACTGTAACTAGTAATATATAATATTATATATATTATGTATATATATGTCATGTATATAATATTATATATAATGCAGTTAACTCTGAAATAAATCACGGTAATTAATTCAACTTTAAGTATGTATTAGCAAAGGCATGGGGAAATCTAGCCTCCAATTTTCTTCTTGGCTAGGGAGATATAGAAGCTCCAAAGCCAAGGTGAGAGTCCACTGCAATAAACGAAACCAGTGGGTCTGGGATTTTTAACTGCATTGAAGTCCAGACGTGGTGGAATCCAGCTGGAGCCACTCCAGGCTCTGCTCCCTCACTCAGGCTCTAATCAGCCCCAGCCGAGGGGACCTGACTGCCCAGCGCTGACTCACGCCCTTGGCACGCACAAAATAAATAAAAAAGCAGCAAATTGTTCATTTAGGGGACGAGCCTTTGCTAGAGGTGATACCTTAACAAACACAGGGTGGTTGCAGGGGGTGTCTGTGTGTAAATTCCTCGTTGCTAAGGGAAGGACACAGCACGGAACACAGCACGGAAAGCTCCAGGGCTCAGCACACCTATTCCCTCCCCTCCCTCTCTCTTCCTGCTAATTGTCTGACTATGTGTGGCTGAAGCAAGAGCTTGTCACAGTTTCCCAAGCCAGGAGCCAAGCTCAGCAGCAACACATACGAAATATTTGGGATATTGCAGCAAAACTCGCAGGCGAGGACGCAAAAATTCCAAATCTGAAAGAAATATTTGGACACAGAACTTGCCAACCAAACATCAGAAGAGCTTTCTACTAATTGTGTGTTTGTTCTTCTCATCAGTCATAATGTCCAGAGGGAGCTGGGCAAGTTGAAGCAGTGACCCACAGGAACCTCAGGAGGTTTCAGCAGTGCTGGAGCTGCCCCTGGGTCAGGAGAATCCCCAGGACCAATCCAGGCTGGGATGAGCAGCTGGAGCAGCCCTGGAGAGGGACCTGGGGGTGCTGGGGGTGAGAGCTGGAGCTGCCCCAGCCCTGAGCCCCCTGCCCTGGGCTGAGCCCAGCGTGGGCAGCAGGGCAGGGGGGGTTCTGCCCCTGTGCCCTGTGCTCAGGTGAGACCCCACCTGCAGAGCTGCCCCAGCCCTGGCCCAGCACAGGGAGGAGCTGGAGCTGCTGGAGAGATCCAGAGGAGGCACCAGGGGGGATCTGCTGGGAGGGAAGGCTGGCACAGCTGGGATTGTTCACCTGGAGAGGAGAAGCTTTGGGGTGACCTCAGTGTGGCCTTGCAGAGCCTGAAGGGGCCAACAGGAAAGATGGAGAGAGAAGATTTGTAAGGACCTGGAGCACCAGGACAAGGGGGAATGGCTGCAAACTGTCATAGAGTAGATTTAGATTGGATATTGGGAAGGAATTCCTGGCTGTGAGGGCTGTGAGGCCCTGGCACAGGGTGCCCAGAGCAGCTGTGGCTGCCCCTGGATCCCTGGCAGTGTCCAAGGTCAGGCTGGATGGGGCTTGGAGCAGCCTGGGACAGTGGGAGGTGTCCCTGCCCATGGCAGTGAGATGAGCTTTAAAGTCCTTTCCAGCCCAAGCCATTCCATGATTTATGATGTTCCCTGCAGTGTGCTCACAGCTGAAGCTGTGCCGGGAAGGCTCAGCAAATTCTCTTCAGAGCTTCTGTACCCATAGCAGCACCTTCAGTATCCTCATTGCTCAGGTTCTACTGACAAGTGATCTCCAAACCTGGCTGTCCTGGGTTGGTATTTGAAAGCAAAGAGATGAACCTGAAAATCAAACCAGTTCCCTGATGGAAATGAAAATGGAACAGCTTTGCATGGAATTCAATCGTTCTCTCTACCTCCAGCAGTGATTTTGTAGTAAATGAATCACATCCCAGCAGAGTCAGATCCAAACTGAAGTTTGAACTCCACTCTCTTTCCCACAAGCCTCTCTACTGCTGGAAAACTGTATTTCCCCACACACCTACGTGCTGTTCCAGCATGTCCAGGAACTGCAGATTTCCACATGTTCTTCCTGAGTGTCCTGATGTTCCACTGCGCCCTTGGCAGGGCCTGCAAGGGACACTGCTACACATGTGTGGGAGTTCTGTGTTTGCCTCCAGGGGACATGGCCAGACAGACTAAATACACACATAAATACAAGCATATGCTAATTTGGGATTGTACACTCTCAAATATCTGTGCTTGGCAGAAGGGGAAGTCACTTCGGGAAGCTCCCTCCCCAAAGGAGAGAACCTGGCTGAAAAGTCATAAGCCTGGAAAGAAAACTAGATTCTCACCATCTCACCTAATTATAGGAAGCCAGATTCAAAACTTCAGAGAGGGAAGACAAGTTTCCAAAATTGGGGGACTTTAAACTGAGGATTTCAGCTGGCAGCGCTGGGAGTATCTCTGGTATTTCTTGTCACTACTGATTTCTGCACTTACTGGAGTTGGCTGACACGGAAACCCTGAAACAGGATGGATCCTGTTGCTAGGGCACACACACGTGTAGGTACACACACTTAGATCCTGCATAGCCCTCACTTGTCTGGCAGGCTGGAAAATATGGGACAATGGGGCAAATCTTCCTGGATGAGTCACTGCAGGCACTGCTTAGAACCTTCCAGGGCAGTCTGGGTGCTCTTCTGGCTTTTAATGTATTCCAGCAAAGACTGGAGGGCTTGGGTAATCTTAATGAGATTCTTTCCCTTGGCAGCCTTCCACCTATGTGAGGTAAAGACTGAGGTCTGCAAGAGCAGCAAGGCAAGAGGGATTAGTCAAGCTATTCTCAGTAACTCCCTAACCTCCTCCATTTCTTCTCCTCTTGGCTCTCAGCATTTCTTTCCCCCCACCATTCCTCAAAACGCACTTTAATTACTCCATCATTGCCAAGCAGACCCACAAAACCCCTGTTGACTGATCTTCCACAATAAAACCCAAACACACACATATATAAATACACACACTCTATAACAGCCCCTTCAAACCTAGAGCCTCCAGTGATTTAAGACTTTCTAAATATAGCACCGGCTGTGGCTGGAAACCCCAGGGGTTTTATATTTTCCAATCTGGGAAACAAAGCTTTCATCAGTCTGAAATGCAGCTCCATAAAACCAGGGAGTGCCTCTCACTTGACATTCTCACAGTGACCCAGGTGGTGCTGAGAAGGGAAGGGTCAGCACAGGCACCTCTGGGTGGAACCGTGGGAGATCCACAGCTTTGGAGGGAACCTGGAGAGTTTCTGAGCCTGCTGTGATGCCTTGTGCAGGCTGCCCTAGAACAGAGACTGGACAGAGATAAAGAATAAAGCAGGGATTTATTAAAAGGATCTCCTCCATGGATCCACCTTGGGCAGCACAAGAGCCCAGCCAGGGCTGCACCCAAGATGAACCAAAATGGTCCCAAAATGCACGAGCGCTCCCGGGGTCTCTCCCTGTGATCAGCTCTGCTCCATGTGCAGATTGCAGTTCATTGTCCAATTCCAGCTTTAGCCCATGCACTCCCATCCTGCTTGTTTTTCTCTCTTCAGCTCATGTTGTTTGTGCTCTTGGGCCTGAGATTTGGATCATTTGTCCTTGGTGCCCAGCTAGAGCAGGAATTGTTTTGTCTCCCTGCTCTGTGTAGAGAGCTCACCATCCCCTGATGTGAAGCCCAGACCCACACACTAAAGCAGCACAGAATGTGAAAAATAGAAAAGCCGAAACCTGGGGCATCAGCTGAGGACAGTGTGACATGAAGATGCTGCAGAGATACCCCAACCACCTGCCCTTGGAAGGGAAGACACTTCCTCGGATAAGGGATTGCACTGACAAAGGATGAGTAAAATGACATTGGTGAACCCACCAGAGCCCAGCCTGCCAGTGCTGCAAGAACATATAAAGGCAGACTAATTAACAGCATTTATTCTTGAGAATCATAATGAGCAGGAGCTCTGCTGACCTGGCTTAGCCCAATTTAAATCTCCTGAGCTGTCTTTAGTAGGAGACTCAAGTCTCTGGTACATTCTGCCCATCCTGTCTGGGCCTTGAACACATTTTCACCAAGACTCTCTAATTTCACATTCTCAAAAATCCTTCCAAAGGTGGAGCTTATCACATGGGGTTTTTAACAAGAAAAACAAGAAGTGTAAATGATTGGGCTGCTTCTCTTCACCACCTCTTATCAACTTTTGTAAGTGCATCCACCTGATTCATGGATCTGTGCTGGGGAAGAGCTGCTAAGGAACAGAAATGACCATTAGGCTACTGAAGACCCAGAAGCTGTTAAATGAAATCATGAGGATGGGCTGTCAAAGAAAAATTAGGCTCTCAGGGAAATGACAGTGCCCAGAAAGTAATGGTGTGTGACACTTTAACCTTCTGAAAACACACTGTAACTTAAATTTTCATGGCTTCTCCATCTTGTTAAATCTAAAGGGTCACATAGAACTGATTTTCTACACTGAACTAAATCAGGGCACTTGTGCAGACCTAAAATCCTCCTCTGAAGCAGAGCAAGAGAGACAATAGCCCTGCAAGCACTAAGGTCTGAGTAGCACCAGTGGAGGGCCAGCAGGGCAAATGCAGGAAAAGCAAAGACCTGCCCTGAACTCTGCTCCTTCAAACAGGGGTGAAAGCAAATCTCAGGCAGCAAAAGGCTTCTGCAGGAGCTTTAAGAGGCCTGACTTCAAAAACTGAGCCTAAGCCCCAGCACTTGCCCCACAGATCTCCCACCATGGAGCAAAGCAGCCAAGCCCTGAGCTCCCGTGCCTGCAGCAGCACATTCCCAGCTCTCATCCTGGCTTCTGGTCAGGCCCAAATGAAAGCAGGATTCATCCCCCTGCTGCTCCCGAGTGTTTTGTCTGTCTGCTCCTTAACCTCACTGATGTAAACTATTTTTCCCCTCCTTCAATGTTTAATTCCTGTTTCACCCTAATGACCAGCTCAGATGAGTGTTTGCTTTTACTTTGATTTATTGCCAAGCTGTGTCTGAAAACGTAGAGGGGTGATGGAAATGTTTAAAAACATATTAAAAGCTATTAAAGCTCATTGCTTTTGCATGTTCCATTGGTTGTTTCCTTCTGTGAAATGAAGTTAAAATTGTTTGAACACTGCTCCCCCTCATTCTGCCTCCTGCCCCAGTGTCATTGCCATTTGCAGGTGTTGTACTTTGATGAGATGTTTGAGATCAGACCCTATTTGCCTAAAAGAAAAAAAAAAAAAAAAAAAAAAAAAAAAAAAAGACAAGGAAACCTCATTTTCCCTCAAAAATACAAGAACTTTACAGTGCAAAAGGGTCACCGCAAAAAGGTGATTATTTTTACCCATTTGGGGCTTTTATGCAGCAATTCCTGAACTCCAATAAATATAAACTCCCATAAATATTCCTGCACCAGCCAGTTAGGGGACACTTGCACTCAGAACAGTTCTGAGACATCCCAATCCACAGATATCTCTATGTTGAAATGGTCAGGGCTCAGTAGGAGCTGCACATGTCCACAGAAGGCTGAACTCAGTCTCAAAGGTCTCTTCCAACCTGATGGATTCTGTGTTTCTGCTTCAAATCTTAGGCTTTTAGACAGAAATTAGGATGCAGTGACAGAATGATGCCAGATTTCTCACATGAGTAATGACCACAGGAAACCTATTTGGGAAGAGTGAATACACAGAATTTTACAAAGCAAATTCCAATTTCATGTCCCTTTGTAGGAAAAGCAAAGAAAAATGGAGGGCTATGGTATCACTCCACTGACTTCTGAAGTTTTTGATTTACAGTCAGTGTGGGTCAAGAAAGAATGAGGCAAGAACAAAAAGGTGAAGCTTTAGATGCAATAATAGAGCTGTTGTAATGAAGTGAGTGTGCATGACAAAGGTTTAACCTAAAGTTTTAGCTAGAAGAGTAAAACTACCCTGTACAGTCAACACTGCAGCCCCAGGACCAGCCTGAGCCTTTAGTACACCCTTAGAAAAAAACTTTTTGTGTAGCTTTCTCTTTGAAGCACCATCTTTGTATTTTAAATAATGCAAACAGAGCAGGAAACACTCCCAAAATCCACACTCCAGTGTGTACAGAGTGCTGCCACTGGGGAGAGGATGAAAGAGCAAACCATCCCAGAGTCATCTGTCATGTAAGGCAGTGACACTGCTTAAACTCTGCAGGAGTGGAAGTGCACCAAAAAGAAGCTGTTGGACTTGCTTTAGAGAACATGCTGTCCCTAAACAAGGTCCCTCTTCTTCTTTTTTCATCCCAAAAGGAAAAAAAAAAATGGACCAACATGAAGGCAGGCTGGAGTCCGGGATGTGCAGGCTGAGCAGATAACTGGCTGTGAGCACATGAGGGTGGTGGGGAATTATCAGAATGTTGGTTCTTGTTCCACTGGGAGCTCATTGATAGGCAGGGACAGTTTGGATCCATTCTTCATCAGTGGGTAACACAGACATGGAATTCAGAGAGGAGGAATTCCCAAACAGAAGATTCTTCCTCTTCTTCAAGAGCTCTGGCTCTTGAAAATTCCTTTACTGGGAGTTGATGCCAAATATTGTCTTGTTCCAATCAGGTGGAAGGGAAGCTCTCTTAGGACAGAGTGTCTGGGGCTAAAGGATGCAAAGCAGCAAAAAGGGATCTCAGTGCTATTCCTTTAATGCCACCTGAGTCAGAGAAAGTTACAGGAGGGATATGGTGGTGGAAAATTTCTGGAATTGACCCACACAAGAATTTCTAATAGATAACAGCAAAGCCAGCTTGGTGCTATTCCCCATTCTCCCATCCACAATTGTAACCTGAGGTACTGAAACTGCTTTGAGGCAAATTTGGGTCCATCAAGTCTATACAAGCACATAAAATCCAGTCTTTTATTTCCTAGATTAATTACATTTGGAAATATTTCCTGTAGTAGGCCTAACTTGAGTCCGTCTCACCTCCCAAGCAGTGCAGGGCCCAGAGAGCCTCATTTAAAAATTGTTGCAGCAAGAAAAGGAAGTGAGAGGAATGGAGAGCAAGAATTAAAGAATCACTGAGACTGAAAAGACCTTAAAGATCATCAAGTCCAACCACCATGTTCACCACTAAACTGTATCCCCAAGTGCCACATCCACATTTACTCAATGCTTCCAGGGATGGTCGCTCCACCACTTCCCTGGACAACCTGGGCAATGCTTTACAGCCCTTTCTGGGAAGAAAAATTTCCTAAAAAAACCAGCAATGTATTACAAAACAATGCAAATTGATTACTGCAAGTGTGATCAGCTGATAGCAGCAGGAGAATGATTATTACAGCTTGTAGGAGCTCAGTAAAAAAAGCACAAAGACCTACCCAGATGACTTGTTAAGGTTCTGTGAGAGGCACTGAGCAGCCTGAGGCAAGAGAAATGCAAAGTGGGTCAAATCCACAAGGCCACTTAGCCTCTCCTGTGCCTTTGCAGTGCTGTTTCAGCACTTTCTCACAATATTTTTACCAGCTAGCCCTCCCTTCAGCTTTAGCAGCATGCATTGGTGGTAATAAACACCAACTGTCTTTGGAGAACAGTGTTTTCCTGGGGCAAGCGCATTGCTTAATTGGAATAACCTGAATATTCACCTCCTCAGCAAAACCACCAAGGCCAAAGCACCTCTGCCTTTGTGCACTCACAACTGGGAAGCAAAATACAGCACTGAAAGGCAAATCCTGGCATAATGCTTCCATAAAACATTCACAATTTCAAGTTCTATTGCTAAAACAGAGTTATGACAGTAAAACACGTGGAAAAAAAGAGTCAAAGCAACAATAAGCTGTTATGTAAAAGCAGTAACAAGTGGAAAGTAGCAGGGGTACATCAGGACAAGCACTGAGCCACATCCCTTGAAGCCACTACATGATACAGCTTGAACACAGCCCAAGCTCTCTGTTCCCCGTTGTCAGGGCAGCAGCTGTTTAGCAGCCCTAGGTATTTTTCCACAACAATTCAGAGGAGTAGGAAATGTCCAATCTCCTCGGAACAAATTCTTCACCTATTCCACTCAGTTTTGCAAAGAAATTCAGCACAGATACCTTGTTGTCATCCCCTGTCCCTCCCAAGCCTGGACATTCTCCAAATTAAAACCTGTGAACTGAATCCAGCTGGATTCTTCCTCAGATCCTCCCTCTGGACTAAACCTCCAAAGAATTGACTCTGCACCAGGGTCCTTCTAATTCCTGAGTGAATTCCACTACCTCAATGCAAAAGCTGCCAGGTGTTAAATGGCTTTCATCTGCTACAAGAACTGAGAGTTCAATATTAAGGCAGGAAAAAAAAAGAATGTTTAATAAAAGACAACATGATTTCTTAGCAGAGGTGGTGAATGAATTTCAGAACATCACATCCAAGCAAGTGGCAGGATTACTGCCTCGGTGCTCCAGGGGTGGGGTCAGCATCTCTCCCATGATAAAGAATCCCAAAATGGTTTAGGTTGGAAGGGACCTTAAAGATCACCTTGTTCCAACCCCCACCATGGGCAGGGACACCTTCTACTACAGCAGGTTGCTCCAAGTCCCACCCCTTGAACGCTTCCAGGGATGGGTCATCCAAAAATTTTAGAGATGAAATGCCTTCAGAAAAAAAGTGCTTTAGGAAAAGAGGTGAGAAGATTCCATACAGGAGGAACAGGGAAATGCCCAGCCTGCAATGTGCACCATCTCTGAGCTCTTGCAGCAGCTCCCTCGAGCTGCAGCCTTCCTGCTGTCTTCCCTCTTTCTGCTGACTTCCCTCCCAGCTCAGGCATTTGCCTCTGGAAAGAAAAGCCTGAACAAGAACGGAGTAGAGTCACGAACTGAACAAACATGAGTCTGGCCAAACCAAGGACTAGTCCCTGGTTTGCAGCAGCAATTATGGTTTTCCTGAGGATTTGGTCAGCTTTGGAAGGCCACACTATGTACAAGTCCACCTCCTCAGGCTTTGCAGCCAAATTATGCTTCTTCCTCATCCCCATCCTGTCCACGGGCAGCTCCCAAAGCCGCCCAGTTGTCTGGTGCCATGTCTCCTGCCAGCCATAACTAAATGACAACCTTCTTGCTTGCATTTCCATTTCAGCCCCATCAGCAATTCCCGAGTCTGCCTCGCTGGCCAGGCTCCCAGCTGGCCAGTCCTGTGCACATCCTGCACGTCAGCTGGGCTCACAGCTCTGTGCCCACACGTTTCCATTGTGCCCACAGCTGGAAAGCACATTCCCAGAGAAACCAAGAGGGCAGGAAAGCTGGAGAGCAGCAGTGAAGTTGAATTGCAATAGCACAGTTTCTTCATTTCTGCAGAGTTCTTTGGTCTGGCCTTCTAAAAGGAAAAAAGAAAAAAGGAAAATTTTCTTGAGCTAAATTGAGAAGCTGTATAGATATGGCTGCCTAAACATGACTGTCTTGTTTGAAAAGACAGGTGTGTGCTAAGGAAGGCAGGAGCCGCCCTTGAAATGGAAAATGGAAAACCCATCCCTCTGAATCGTTATAATTTTGAAATTAAGGGGTTCTCAGGCAAAGATATGGGAATAGGAATAAAAATTCTTTAATAGGAAAATTTAAAAAATACAAA
>VYZP01017995.1:0-67092 GCA_013400635.1 Hypocryptadius cinnamomeus | reverse complement strand
TAGTTGGAAAGAAGTGTGTTAATGGTACCAAGAGTGTAAAAGTTGAGGAAGTGTCTGGGTGATGCTCTTTGTCACTGTAGAATCCCAGAATGGTTTGGGTCGGAAGGGACCTTAAAATTAATTTCATCCCACCCCTGCCATGGGCAGGGACACCTTCCACTGTCCCAGGCTGCTCCAAGCCCTGTCCAGCCTGGCCTTGGGCACTGCCAGGGATCCAGGGGCAGCCACAGCTGCTCTGGGCACCCTGTGCCAGGGCCTCCCCAGCCTCCCAGGGAGGAATTTGTAATGTCCAATCTATCCCTGTCCTCTGTCAGTTTAAAGCAATCACCCCTTGTCCTGTCACTATGGATGATGGAATTTTCGGTGATCCTGCAAGGAACAGGGATTTGGACTTGATCCTTGTGGGGCTTGAGATCCTCTGTGATTCTGTTTGGTCTGTTCTGGTCCTTCATGTTAATTATGTTTTCTCACACTCTTTGCATTACTAGAATTCATGTCATTTTCAAGCTCTAACAGTGTTCAGCCTTCTGAGCTGCAGAAGGAGCTGTGTTTTCTGTTCTAAGAGGAGGAGAAAGGCACACCCCAATTCCCTTTGTGTCTGCACAACTGGGCTTGGTTTTAGATTCAATAAAATATACCCATGGTCAAAAACTTTTTTTTTTTGAGTCTGAACTACTTTTTTTTTTTTTTTTAAGTGAGCACCCATAAGCATATTTTTCCATGTCATTCCCAAGTCTGGAGTCCAGCTGGATATCCCAGGGGCAGCAATCCAGTTCCAGATGTGCTGGTTGTTAGGGTGCCTTTGGTTTCCTCCTCTCTGTCTGGAGGAGGTGAGAGACTGGCTGAAAGGGAGCACCAGGCCAGGCAAAGCTTGTGATATAAAATAGTGTTGGGATGAAATGGGGCTTAAAATATGGTTCTTCACAATTACATGTGTACAAGGCCAATCTGTCACCATGTTTGTTTAATCAAGGTCAAACAGAGATTTTAATTAAAATAGTGAGCTCATAACATCAGGCTGGTCATCTGTAACTGGCAAGTGGGTTTTGTAACAGAGAGAAAAAAATGTTCTCATTTATGTGCCAGTTTTGCTAAATAATGGGGAACTTGTTTAGAGTGCTTGCAGTAATTTGGCAGAGAGTGATATTAAAAAAGTAAAAGCTTTTGCTCCAGTTGGTGCTAGTAGGAAATAATTAATTATTTTCAGTGAGATGGGACTGATTCTTTAAAAACTACTGGAACAGCTGCTTATCTTAGTTCCTTAAATTCAGAAAGCAGGAGCAACAGTTTAAATTCCTACTTGTATTACATTTTACAGCACCTGTTTTTTCAGTGGTAGAGAAAGGGGAAAATAAATGGGGGAAAGAAGGGACAACACTATCACCTTTTTTTGTTTTTTCTTGGTGGGGGTGATTTGGATTGGGGCAAAAGTAGGGAAGATGGGCGTGCTGGGTGACATCGTAATTTAAATCTGTTTGGCAACAGTGGTTACTAAACTCGCTAGATGAGATCTTCATGTCTGCCTAGTAGGATAAACTGCTCTATTAATTAAGCTCAGTCCCATAAATCTCTTCTAAGTTGCCACCAAATCCCAAAGTAACCTGTATCATGTTGCTATTGAAATCTGCAGCCCAGGAGAATGGAGTTTAATATTTCATTTGTCTTGTGTTCTGCTATGATGTGACTTGTAAGATGTAGTTTTTGCATTGGGAATAAAAATAACCAAATCTCTCTTTTAATTGCCTTGCACCAAGAAACAAGTAATAACCTGCTTGTGATCTATATTAATTTGATTTTTAATGAAACTGTATCCACGTATGTTTCTTGAAAACAATTTTCCTGGAGAAATAACTTTGTAAGTCAAAACATAATCAGCCTGGCATTTCACATCAGAAAAGGATTCTGACAGGAGTTATGGAATAGTGCAGAATTAAAGCAGAAACAGACATTCCACAGAAAACATATCTGGCATCACTGATTTTTGTTCATGTTGAAAACCTGCTGCAATTACAATTCAGATTGTTTTTTCTCCAGAGGTACAAAACACAACTCCTGCAGTCAGTCTCAAGGAGATAGAATGATTTCTTATAAACAGTTAAAAGAAATTAAATCAAGCATAATTTCAGTTGATCCTTTTGTACAACAGTTTCTTTCTCTTCACTGAGCAGATCTTAACCTGCAAGAATTATCCTGAGGGGAAAATCCAATCTTCCTCCCATCATGTGGTACTCAAAGTCCTTTCCTCCTCTCTTCTTTGGGTCCTGGATTCTTCCAGTTCTTTGAGGAATCACCTTCAGGAGAGAGTGGTTTAGAATGACTCCCATTGAACTCCAAATTTCTTATGTTGTAACATTTATGTGTTTCCTTTTCAGAGACAGAGATCACAGGATGGTTTGGGTTGGAAGGGACCTTAAAGCTCATCTGTTCCACCCCTGCCATGGGCAGGGACACCTTCCACTGTCCCAGGGTGTTCCAAGCCCCAATGTCCAACCTGGCCTTGGGCACTGCCAGGGATCCAGGGGCAGCCACAGCTTCTCTGGGCACCCTATGCCAGTGTTTTAAGCCCCTCTTGATAAAAATATTCTTTTTTGTCACCTGATTTTCACAAGAGAATAGAGTTTGTGTCCTCTGGGCTGAGGGCAAACCGCATTAGAGTGTGGCAGTGGGAAGGCTAGGCAAGATTCAGGAAATTGCTCATAATCTTGCAGAGTTCAGCTCAGGTTTTCAAAGCCACAAGGTGTATGCTATTCATGTGGTTTCCAGAATGCAAGTGTTATTTACACTGACAGAGAGGGGAAAAAAGAATAATAAAAATCAGGCAGGCAGCCAGAGCTCTGTAGATTTTTTTTCTTTTTTTTTTTTTCTTTTTTTTTTCTGTAGCTTCCATCAAAAGGAGCTGCTGAGATGTCTTTTATCAGCTCACTTTGCTTTTTCTCACAGAGGTGGTACTCAGTAGCTGGTTCCTGCCTCCTTATACTGCTTCTCAAACATCCAGGCACTCCTCAGGTGTCATGCAGACTTTCTTGAGTACCTTTGCCCATGAAGTTGAGCAAACTTTGCAATCGAACACCATAGGAGGTGTTGATTCACTGTTGCCTTGGAGTTTTCTTTATTCTGAGCCACCAAGAGCCCCACTCAGAGCAAGTTCCAACAGCATCCTGGCTGCTGGGCATGGGAAGATCACTGCTGTTTAAATTTGCTAATATTGTCTCAGCCAGTGCTTTGATTAGAAAATCAGCATCCTCTTGTTTTTCTCTATTTTTTGGGGGTTAAGATCAGACAATGAACAAGTTATTTGAGTTTTCCTCTTGTTGCTAATTGTGTCATGTTAAGCGTTAGAATTTGGGCTGAACCACAGCACCACGATCAGTGACTGGGATATTCTGCTGTGCCAGGGCACAGGGCAGAGGAAGGGTTGCACTGGAACACTTTAATTCATGGTTTGTGCTAAGGGCACTCAGTTGTCTTTATTTAGGATTTCTTTCCCTCACTCTCCAAGATGTTGAGTGCTGTTGTTCACATGCTTAAAAGAGGGAGCAAGTATAAACCTCATGATGAGGTTTACAAATGTTTATGAACATTTTAAAACAGAAAGCTGCTTTGTGGTTCCTGTATTTTCACAGGTGTTGCTCAGTTGGTAACACAAGCCCCAGTTTCAGCAAGGGGGCTGAAATTTAAGCACAAAAAAACCCAAGCCCAATTCTTTCCAATAACAGATTAAATTCTTATAAAATATATGGTAAATGAGGGGGGAAATCATACCTTTGTTACAAAAGGTTTTGGGATGGAAATTTGTACAACATTTTCTGACTCCTTGTGATTTGTTTCTGTCCCCAGAGCCTCCCACCCCGATCGCCCCCCCGGAGCTGCTGGCCGTGGGAGCCACGTACCTGTGGATCAAACCCAACGCCAACTCCATCATCGGGGACGGGCCCATCATCCTCAAGGAGGTGGAGTACAGGACCACCACGGGCAACTGGGCAGAGACCCACATCGTGGACTCCCCCAACTACAAGCTGTGGCACCTGGACCCCGACGTGGAGTACGAGATCCGGGTGCTGCTGACGCGCCCCGGGGAAGGGGGCACGGGGCCCCCCGGGCCCCCCCTGACCACCAGGACCAAGTGTGCAGGTGAGGGCTCTGCTGCTTCCACTCCCTGAGGGGTGTTCTGTCTACACAGGTGTGTTAGCACTGATTCTGTGATGCAGAAGGCTGAGCCATTGCTTTATTCCTCTATACTATATTGTAGGAGCGACGGGGGGTAGGACGGTAGGGACGGAGGAAGATGGGAGGTCTCTGAAGCCAGGTCTTGGAACTTGGAGATTATTGTAAAGGGTGTGGGTGCAGGGGCCCTGCTGGGAGCTGCCAGCTGCAGCTCAGAGCAGGCCCCAAAGAGGGAAAGAGGTAAACAGAGTGGTAAAGAGGATGAGAGAGAGCAAAAGAGTAAAAGAGAGAGGACGAAAGAGAAAAAGAGAGAGAAGTTCCTGTTACAATACCATAAATCTTCTTCTGTGTTGAATATTCTAATTCTCACTAACCAATCTAATACAAGATACAAATCCTATAGCATGTACATACAGCCTATAACAATCATTACATTACCATACTGTGTTACATTTTAAACCCTAAAAACTACTCTTTGGACCCCTTCTGCCAAGCTAGTAGGGTCTGCTCTGACCCTTGGACCTGTCTGCAAGCAGAGGGTATGGTTTCATCAAAAGGGAGTTACCTTCAGCCAGCCATACCATTGTTTTCCAGTTTTTCAGTAACTAAGGTATCTCAAAGCTTGCTTTCATTTCAATGTCACTTATAGTTTCCATATTCTCAAAATCTTTTGCCAGGCAATCATATTTATAAGGCTTTCCTGTTTCATCTTCCCCAGCACTATATTATTACTATATTCTTAAGAAACCCATAACCCCTTCCAGCCTGTCCCATACAGCTTTGACCTCATTGGTCAACGAACCAAAACACCACCACCCTTTGGTGAACAAATCTCCATAACACATTCCACATTTGCCTGGCAACATGTGCAGCAAGAGATAAGAATTGTTTTTATTGTATTTGTGGGGACCCTGTGGCAGGGAGGAATGATGAATCTGACTCCCTGTTCTCAGAAGGCTAATTTATTATTTTATGATACTATATTATATTAAAGAATACTATACTAAACTATACTAAAGAATACAGAAAGGATACTTACAGAATGCTAAAAAGATAATAATGAAAACTGGTGACTCTCTCCAGAGTCCTGACACAGCTTGGCACTGATTGGCCAAAGAGTGAAAACAACTCACAGCAGAACCCAATGAAACAATCACCTGTGGGTAAACAATCTCCAAACACATTCCACATGAGCACAACACAGGAGGAGCAAATGAGATAAGAATTGTTTTCCTTTTCTCTGAGGCTTCTCAGCTTCCCAGGAGAAAAATCTTGGGGAAAGGGATTTTTCCAGAGAATGTGAATGCCACAGTTTTAATTCTTTCTCTGAGCTTTCTCACAGCTTCTAGTAGCCTTCCCCAGGGAAAATGCCTGGGAAGGCCTGTGCCTGTTCCTGCTCCATGTGGCCAGAGAGCTGCTGCCACAGTGCTCTGCCACACAGCCCTGCTGCAGGTGCTTCAGCACGGCTCTGAGCTGATACCGGGAATTTGGATACATCCTGGAATGTTTTGTTCTGTTCCACAGGCAGGTGTTTAAGAACTGTTGGTTTTATGTTTGTGGTTTATCTGACAAACGCTTGCCACAGTGTGAGGCTGCTTTCTGTTGGAATAGGTAAAGAACTTTTTTTTCTGACCAGTCCTGCAGTAAGAAAATTGCTCTTAAGACCAGGCTGTGATAACAGTTTCATCTCTAAGTGGAAAACAAAATTTATGTTGTTCTTGGATAGTGGATCTGCAGTGGATATTCACAAATTGACACTGATATCAGTTTGAGTGCACTGTGGTGAAGGAGGAAATTTTAAAATAATATTTTAAATTACTATAATTAATTTTAATAATTTAGAAAATATTTAATTTTATTTATTTAATTATAATAATAATTTTTTAAAATACATTTTTTTGTTCCATTTCCCTCATAATTTCTGACAAAAGACTGTGTTCAAACACTTGCAGCACCCTCCTTTTCTCATCCATATTGGAATGGATCAGTTCTGATCCAGGGGCAGAAGTAGTCCATCTTTCCTTCTAAGACATATTGGACTTCTGTGAAAAACTGACGGATGATGTTGCTCATGTTTCACATATATTGGCTATTCATCCTGTTGTCATACATTAATCATTAGCCATTAAGGGAAATCAAGCCCTGTGCCTGGCAAGGGGATGAGCAAAGCACTTTTCTGCCTCACAGGTTTTTTTCCACCACACAACTTCATTTTCTTGCATTTTTGTAATTTTTGCAAGGTCCTTACTGGGGTGTAAACAAAGAACAGGGATTAAAAGGCTTCTCTCCTTTTGCTACAAACCCTCTTTTCCTCCCCACAAATTAGTGGTTTACAACATGTGGATTTAAGAAGTGAAAACCTTATCAGAATATTCTGTTTCCTGTTTCTCTTTCTGATCGAACAGCAAATCTGAAGTGGGAAGAAGGCATCCAGAACATCCAAAAACATCCTAAGCAGTACAATTAAGCAGTACAATTTTAGTGTTCCTCATCCACTTCATGGTAGGAACAATTGCAGCAATATCCTCTTTCTCTACCAAGAGAGGAAGCCTGGCAGGCTGGCTGTGTTTTGGGTGGCACATCCTTTACTATGAAGGTTGTAAATTAGTAAACATTTAGTGCCCCTTTGAGAAGATTTGGTTAAAAATAAATAAACCTGAGCATGAGGCCCTGACATGGAGGTGTTTGCTTGGTTCAGCACCTGTCCTTTGGTAGAACACAGACGTTAAAGGCTTTGCAGCAGCTGTGTGGAAAGCTTGAAGTGACATGGATGATGTCCTGGCCTGTTTGGGAAGTTGGCACATGTTCTGCTGCTCACCTTCTGGCTTTCTTCTCCTTTCCTAGTGTGGTCAAATTCTCTGACATCACTAGAAGTCACTGCAGGCCTGGCCTGGGGCTGTGCATTTGCAGATGGAAATGTGACGTGCTCAGATTTGCTCTGGAGTTGATGTGTTGTCACTTTGCACTCACACTCTGCAGCAGCCAAACTTGCAAGCCTCTCTGCCTTACCTGTAAAAAATGCTGGGTTTGGCTTAATTCAGCAGTTAAGGTTAAAAAAAAAAAGTTGACTTTGTGCTTAATATTGTCTTGTCCTGTGTCCCAGATTGCTGAGTTTCCTGCCCAGTTCAGGTATCGACTGACTCCGAGAAGGATGACGTGGATAATTTGTTCAAATTGGCAAAGCTGAGGCACTTTCTGTTTTCCATCCTATTTTACTAATGAAAATCTAACTGGAGAAGGTCATTCTGTTAATGTTAGCTGTCATACTGGCCTTGTTGAGATTGATGGTGATGGCATTTATGTTTTGTTTAGGGCACTGGGTAGGAGAAATTGTAATGATCTTGATCTAAGCGTGGACCAGGAGGAAGGGAGAGACTTAATAGCTAAAGATGTACAATTGCACCAAATGCCAACTGAAGTGATAGACAAGAAAATGCAACTCATTATTCCAATTTCCATGCGTCGTGGAACTCCTTCAGAACACCATTTTGAGGGTGATTACACAAAACTTTCACGGTGAAGATTTTCAAAAATGTGCTGAACTGAGAAAACAGCTCTGCTGCCTTGATTTTCCTGAGTACCTAATGAATGACATCAGGGAAAATTGAGGGGTTTTAAAATATTTGAGGGATGAGTGATGCTGCTTTTTTTAATGTGAATTTTTTGGCTGTTTTATTATTTGTCTTTACTTTTTCTGTGCAAGAGGGAAGTACCAAACTCCTACACATTTGTATGCAACCAGCAGGTGATTGGAGCAGCCCAGTTTTACTGCACTGTTTTGGTGTTGTGCTGTGTTTATCAAGGCCACATATGAAGGTAACAAAATTGATTGTACAAGTAAGAGTAGAGAATATCACCTGTACTGGAGAAGCATTTACTTATTTAAATTGCTAGAAATCAGTGTAACAATAAACAGGTGGCTGCAACCTTCTAAGAGAGGGAAGTCAATATCCCTTGTACTGAATACTCTGCCCAAGCTCTTTTCATACAGAGACTGTATTTTTATAATATTTTTTTGTTCTGGGGAGGCTGCGTAAATAATGTTGGCCTTCAACTCAAGCACAAGCTGCAATGAGATTCTTATTTAGAGATGAAAATTAGGAGGATTTGGGACGGACCATGCTTCTCTTCCGCTTCAAGCAACAGAAGTTCATTTACAAAGTTGCCCTTGTCTGTTTTGTTTCTTGACTGTCAATTTTGCATGAGAGCAAAAGCATGGCCAGGATGGTCCAACATGAGCTCAGACATCAGGACAACTCTTACAAAATCATTACTAAGTTTCAGATTTTGATCACACTGAATAGAAGGTGTCTATATGGCCTTGAAAGGTTTTTTTTTTTTGTTGTTTTTTTTCCTGGTTTTTTGTTTGTTTGTTTCTTTCTTTCTTTTTTTTAAATTCGATAATACCCATAATGTAGTTATGGAAGGTCCTGCTCTAAATGAGCATAAAGAAGTTTTATTAAACTGGATAATATCTAAATTTCTGTTAGCAGTATGTGCCCAGGTGTGTTACCCCACTGGTGATGCTTTTGGTGTTCTACAGGACAGCATTACAAGACTTAATTAATATTTGATCTATAGAAATAATACTGAAAATTAAATCCCAGCTCATCTCCTTCAAGGAAAAGCCAACTGCCAAGAAATATGGCAAACCCTGCACAAATGATTTGTTCATTTGTTTTTTGCAGGTTTTATGTTTTGGATTTGAGTTTGTTTTTCCATGGATGGTTATAGGTTGTGACTTGGGACAGGAAGGATGAAATGACCTTGAGGCATAACCCAGTAAAGTGTCAGTCAGAGGGAAGAGTTGTCAGCAGGGAACAGGGAAAAGAGTGAGATTGGTTAATGTTAAGACCAGACATGGGGTTGAAGGTTGGTTAAAGGAAAGATAGATATAAAACATTAGTGTTTATCCCCAAAATAATAGGTTGAGGAGATAACAGGATTAGAATAAAGTGTTTGAACACAGTTGCCAATAGTGCCTTGTATTCAGCACTGGTTCTCTATGTGTGGGGCCGTTTTAGCCATCCTCTGTAGATAAACAGAGCTTTTAAAATCCTTGTTCCATGGCCTTTGTTCACAAGTGTGTGCTTTGGGAAGCTTGAGGCTTATTTTCTTCCCTGTGCTTATTGACTGTTCCTCTGCTTTTTTTCTTTTTTCATCCTTTTTTTTCTCCCTTTCTTCAGTTTCCACAGAAAGGAAAAATAGGAGAAAAGTTGATTTTAGCTCTGGTGGATGGAAAAAAGGGAAAAGTTTGCCTTTGAGGTCATTATCCTGTAGGGAATCTCATCTAAAAACTGTTTGCTTCTAGTGGGGCAAACTCACATGAAAAACAAGGCCAAAGAGTAACAAATTAATATTAAAGAGTAAATACTTTCTTTATGATCAATACTTACTCCTGATTAAAATACTGTCTGGAAAGGCTGCATTTAGCTTCATTGGAACATTGTCTGATCTTCATTAGCTGTTGAGATTAAAGAAAGGGAGCCCCAGGGGATCTTCTCTCTTTAAAACTGCCTGAAAAGAGATTGTGGCCAGGTGGGGATCAGGCTCTGCTCCCAGGGAACAAGTGGCAGAAGGAGAGGAAACAGCCTCAGGTTGTGTTAGGGGAGGTTTAAATTGGATATTATGGAAAATTCCTTACTGAAAGGGTTGTCAGGCATTGGAACAGGCTGCTCAGGGCAGTCCTCCATCCCCACAAGGTGTGTGGATGTGAGCATGGTGGTGCTGGTTAATGGCTGGACTCTGATCTAAGGGCGCTTTCCCAGCCTCGGTGACTCCATAATTCTCTGCCTTTTTGGGTGATGACAACAGGTGACTTGGGGTTAATGGTTGGATTCTGATCTTAGAGGGCTTTTCCAGCCTTGGTGAGTTTATCATTCTTTGCCTTTTGGCAGAGACTTGGATTGTTGTTGGAATTGTTGTTGGATGATAACAGCTTGTAAAATGACTTGTAAAATGGGGATACTCTTACAACCTTGTGGCTTGGAATAAGGAAACTGTCTGACAGGAGAATTGTTTGGTAAGGAGTAGGAGGGGAGAAAAAGTCCTGAGAAACCCCAGCATCTCCCCCCAGGAAACACATGGCAATGACTCCTTGTGGAACAGGCTTGTGTTCATAGGAGGTTTGTCCTCATGTGAAAAATTCCATGGCTCACAGGCAGCCTCTCCTTTCAGATAAGCTGCTGGAGACTGCCTTAATCACCACAGGGTGATTTAGCTCGTGCACAAAGAGCAGTTGTCAAGATCAATACTCAATTTTTGGTGGAGGCCTAGGGAAATAAAAGTTAGTCTTAAATGATGGGGCTGGATTCGATACTCCCTTTAAAAATAGCCCAGTGGCTGACACAAATGCAAATGATCTGAACATTCTGAGTTGGATATGGTGCTGACAAGTAGTTGGAAAATGTTTTCTTTTGGTGGTTGTTAAAGGTGATTTTGTTGCATGAAATCTAGTGAAGTTTACCAGTAGTAAGCAGCTTTTACCATTTTTTGTTGGTTTAAATAGATAGTTCCAAATCTATAAAAATATTTCTGGTTTTTGCTCTATTACAGGTGTTAGAAAAAGAAGGTATTTGCACACTGTTATGAAATCTATGAAATGAACAACCACGAGTGCATGCACTGAGTACGAGTTCAAAAACATTGATTTTTGGTTTAATTTTAAGGTGATATCTCCCATTAAACGGGAAACTTCTGCATGTTAATGTGGAAAAATATGATTTAAGATTGCTACACTGCTGCCTTCATTTTTTTTTTTCTCAAGCTTATAATAAAAAAAATTTAAACTTGTATCTATGAGTCAAAGCACTGCACAAAAAGAATATCAAGTGATTTGAAGGAGTGTTCTGTGCAACTGATTTTTTGGTATTATCAAAATCACTGATTCACAGACTTATTTAACTTGGAGCTACTCTAAGCCTTGTGCTGAAAGACACATTCATTTCCCCTATTAATATTAAATTTTAACTCTCGGCTCCAGTATCCGATAACTTTAAATGGAGAGGGTGGGGGAAATAGAGGCTTTTTTAGCAAGTGAAGGAAAACTTTTATTATAGAATTCTAGAATATTCCTGAGCTGGAAGAGACCCCCAGGATTACCCAGCCCAGCCCCAGCCCTGCACAGACCCCCAACAACCCCACCCTGGGTATCCCTGGCAGCGCTGTCCCAACGCTCCTGGAGCTCTGGCAGCCTCGGGGCTGAGTTTGGCTCTGTGGATCCCCCAAACCCATTCCAGGGACATTCCCTACCTTGATGATTGAAGCTCTGATTTCATTCCACCTCAAATAGCCCTTGGCATGTCAGCCAGAGGGATTAAGAGCTACAGAAATACAATATTCCTTCATTTTGATCCTTGATCCCCAGTTTGTGCTTGGAACCAGCCTGATAGCATTGCTGAAAGATAGAGGCTTCATCCTAAGGGATTAAATCCCTTTGCATGCAAGATCATGATTTTTTCCTGCAAAATTGATTAAATAGATAAATATATCTTGATTTCTGTTTTATTCTTTCCCCCTCCTCACTTATTTTTTTTTTGTTGGAGTAGAAAGACAGCATTTACGCTTTGATTAATAAATGAAAAATGTGGGAGAAAAAGAAAAGATGATGTATTTCTGGTTTCTCTCCAAGTTACAGCTGGTTTCACACACAGAGGTGTCCCAGGCAAAAGCATCTCTTTGAGGAACCAGCAGGATCAAGTTATGACTGTGTTGTTTGTAGCAACGTGGTTGCCCTGGAAAGCCACCTTTCAAAGAATAGAGGATAGATTGGATCTGTGAATTATTTTCTGGAAAAGAATTGAAAGAAGGAGCAGCTCTGTTGTCTGAGATATAACAACAGTGACAACCTGTATGGGACAGAATGAATCTGGGAGGAGATGGAATGGTGAAAAGGGAGCGGAGTGCTTTGGTGCATTTGCAGTGGCTGAGGGAATGCAGGACTCCTGAAAAGCCAGACTGTTGGAGCTGACAGGATCCTTGGTTTGGTGTGAGGCTGTGACCCTTCCAGAGCTCAGGCTCTAAATTCCACGTGTGGGAAAGCAGCAGCATGCAGAGGCGAGGCTGGGATTTACTGCTGGAGCACATCAGTGTGCCATAAATCTGATATTTGTTTCCAGCACTGACCAATCCCCAAACACTGCTGATTCTCCCAAAGCATGCCCCCTGTTGCCTTTAACCATGGGACATATGGTGAGGAATTTTCTTTATCCTGATCCTTGCAGAAGATCAGCTTTTTGTCCTGGGGCCTGGGGATTGATTGCCCTTATCTTAGTCTGCATAAATACGGTTCTGAATATAAATCCAGCCACAATAGTGCTTTGGTCTGGATTTTTTTTTTTTTTTTCCAGAGGGATTTTGCTCACGATGGATTTAAATTCTAGGGATTTACTTTTTTTATCTGCAAAGGCGGTTTGTTATCCAGAAATGTTTTATTTTTATTAGGAGGAAATCTAGTTATTCATTTCCACATCACACAGTTTCTGCCTGGTGCTGTTTCTGTTTAACTTAATATTTTTCCAGAATGTGGTTTGAATTTAGTATTATTTTTGGAGTGGGCAGGCTGGTCAGGAAGATGACAACTTCCAGAAAGGCATAAGGCTCTTATGCCAAGAACTGTTCTCACTAATGGTGGGATTTCACAACTTCTCCCAAAAGCAGGGAACCTTCCCAGCTCTTGCTTTCACACCAGCTGAATTTAGGACACTGTTCTTTTTGATGTTTCTCGTCTCCTGAGTTCTGTCCAGGCTTCCTCCCAAACAGCTATTCTTAATCTGAAGAGGCAAAAATAGAAAAGGAGAGGGGAGAAAACAAAACAAAAAGGCCTAAAACAAAATCAACAAAACCCCATTCTGTTTTGTTGGACTCAGAAAAATCCTCGAGCACAGCTTGACTTAGTGGTGAGGCTGCTGAACATCTGCTCTTCTAAGGGAGAAGTGGGTTTGAATCAAATTTGGAGGGAATACAAGGCACCTGGATTTTTGCTGCAGTTTTTCAAGGATGTATTTCTGCAGCTTGAGGTGCTTGAGAGTGCCCAGGGAAGGGGCTGGAGAATACTGAGTGAGCTGGGAAGGGGCTCAGCCTGGAGAGAAGGAGGCTCAGAGGGGCCCTTGTGGCTCTGCACAACTCCTGACAGGAGGGGACAGCCGAGGGTTTGGTCTCTGCTCCCAGGAACAGGGACAGGAGGAGAGGGAATAGCCTCAGGCTGGGCCAGGGGAGGCTCAGGGTGGACAGCAGGAGGAATTTCCCCATGGAAGGGATGGTTAAACATTGGCAGTGGCTGACCAAGGAGTGGTGGAGTCCCCATCCCTGGAGGTGCCCAAGGAGCACCTGATCATGGCACTCAGTGCTCTGGGCTGGCTGTTGGGGTGGGGGTAAATCACAGGCTGGACTTGATGAACTTTTCCAAGACCTTTTCTGGAGGTCTTTTCCAGCCTCAGTGATTCTGTGTGAATGTGCTGGGCACACGTGAAGGCTCTGTGTGAGGTCACTGACAGGACAGGCCCGTGGATGATTGCAGATACTCAGGACTGGGGTCTGGACACAAGTGGTGCCCAGAGACACCAAACCAAAACTGCCTCACTGCTGTGTTACCCAGCCAGCCTGGGTTAACCAGGGAGCTGGGTTCTTTGTGCACAACACAATGGTGGTTGAGTTTTCTTGTGTGCTTTTGGGTAATTGTGTGATTCTTCTTTTCAGCTCGCTTAACAAAATTGTACAGGGAGGGAAGCAACATAAGCAGATATTTGATGTGTTAATAACTTCTTCCCTGCTTGCTTGTGCAGCTTCATTTCAGCATTCTCAGTTTAAGGGTTTCTCCAGTGTGGGCCTGAAAATGTGACTCCTTGGCTCGTGCAAACCTGGCACTGCTTTGCCCAAGTCAGCATTTTATACCCGCTGAAAATCTGCCCCACCATTTGCAAAAAGAGGCCAAGCATTTTTCCCCAATTGTCACTCAGCCCCCTGCTAAAAGCAATTTTATTTAAATTGCATGGTGTCTTTTAGTCTTCAGTTAAGAGGCATCTTTCATAAAACCTCATCCCTTATTACCATGTTATTACTGCCTCTGTTGGCTTGCCGAGGGTGCACGAGATGATCGCTTCCAGCTGTGGCTTTATCCGAGTGTGAAAAGCCCAGTCAGTGGGAGGGAGCTGGGGAAGAAGGATGCTGTGGATGTGTTCCCATTGAGCTGGGGCTCAGGAGGACCAGAGGGAGGTGCCTTTGCCTCCTCTGTGCCATAGCTCATCCCAGGAATCAATGACAGCCCCGTCCTTGCAACGCATCCATTCAGGATTTGCATAGTCATGATCCCATCTTTGTCCTGGGACAAGTGTTGCTTCCTGCTTGTGTTTCTCTTGTTGATTTTCCAGAGGCAGCTGAAACATAAATGACTTTCATTTTCAAATGTGGTTTTAATACACACAAGTCTGCATTGAAAAGCACTCAAGAGATGCTGAGACTTTATGCGCTGGAAGTGGCCAATTTTAAACGTTTCAAAGAATAAAATGCACATTAATTGGCTTTCATGGATGCTTTAACATAGAGTACAAAAGCCAGGCAGAGGCAAAATGGAAGAGAGCACTACATTCTTACCATGCTAAGGCTTTTAACCCTGAGGCATTTGCAAGACATTTAGGAACAGAGTTCTTCCTCACATGTTAGCTGTTTTACATTTTGTCATAAATATTTTACGCTTTTATTTTTCCCCAGTGGACTCTGAAATGTTGAGATGAACATGACTTCTTGTTTAACACTTGGCAGTTCGTCCAGATGAGCAGGGGTTTTGCACAGCTGGGGGACAAAAGGAAAAGGCAGCTTGGTGTCTTAAATCGTGTTGCAGAACCAGCAGATGGAGCATGAGAGTGCAGAACCCGGGTGGCAATGCTGTGTCTGTCTGTCTGCGCCACCACGTTGCATTTTCGTATTGTTTGAGCTTGAAAATGGACTTTTTAAAGTCATTTTTAGCCACCTATTCTGTCCATGAGCATTTCTGCTGCCTGTTAAAGGCAGTACCTGAACACAACAAACCCAGAGCAGAGCTCTCATCCCCTTTGGGGAGTTCTGGGATCCCTTCCCAGCTCCCATTACACAGGTGAAAATCAAAGACCTCAATCTGCCCAGGCTGTGGATTTGTGATCCAGCTGCTTGCCATGGCCTTGGGACCGGATTGCAGTTTTCACACTTGGCCACCCTTTTAATTATTTGTTATTCAACTGAGTTCAGTGAGGAAAAAGAAATGCTTTCAACTCCTTTTAACTTATTTTTGTTTTTTAGTTTCATAAGCTAAAAGCTTGAAAGCTTTGGACTTTTATTTTTTTAATTTGTTTTCCTTTAGCTGTTTTTTGTTTGGTTTTTTTTTTTTTTTTTAATGTGAAGCAGTGGAATATTTTAGGACTTCAGAAATAATACTGAAGTACAAACCATAGCTGTGACTGCATCAAAGTACTCCAGTATTGCTGGGGAGACTTAGAGGCCTGAGCATCCAAATCAGCCTGACAGTTGTGATTATAATGTGTTTTGCTCAAGATCCACAAATCCTCATTTCAGCTGCCAATAATCCTTCAAATTATTAAACTAAAATCCTGGTGCAGAGACCATCAGAAGGGGATTGAAAGCAAGACCACGACTCACAAGATAACAAAATCTGAAAGCCTGAACATCATCATTTCCTCCCTGTGGCACTTGGAGATGTTTCCTAGCATTCCCTAGAGAAGAACAAAAAAAAAAAAAACCAAAAACCAAACAAACCAGGAGGGAAGTAGGTCTTAAAAATAGATCCAAACCACCAGAAACTGATTTATCCATTCATGAAGTTTGACAAAAATCTTTGGTGAGCTGGAAGGTTAGATGATATATTAAGGAACTCCACCACCTGGAAGATAAAGCCTTCAAGTGACACCTGTATTTAAGAACATTTTTCATAAGAAGATAAGCTGTTGGCATGAAGTTGGCTGTTTTAACAGGGGAGGGACTGAGGCAGAGGAGTGGGAAGCTGAATTTAAGACAAGGAATGCAGCATCAAAAGCAATGCTATGTATGAACTTCTGTATTTGTATAAAAACAGTTCTTCACAGTTGTTTTTATCCCCTTCAGATGGATTAGTTTTTAACCTATTATAGGAATAAATCTTTCCACTTGCTGTTCTGTAGGTCCCTTTGGTATAGTGTTTATGTTTACATTCATAACACATTCCTCTGTATAAAGATCCACACAATTCTTTTCTCCTGGACAGAAAGAATCCTATTTCATTAGAGAAACTGTGCCTGAAAGCAACTCTAGAGCTGTGATGGCTTTTCATTTCATATGGAATTAAAACTGTCTTTTGGCAGCTCACACAAAGCAGTTGCTTCTCTAAGATTGCATAAATGTCTTTTGAGTTGTTGTCTGAAAGGTGCCATAGATTAAAATCCACGTCTGAAGTGCTGAATTTTCATTCCATAATTTGCTCTGTGGTGATGGAAGGGGTTCAGGTGATAAGAGTTAAGTTTCTTGTAAACACTGATTCCAATCACATCTCAGAGAGTACATCATCTTTTCCTTCAAAATCAGACATGGCACAAGTTTCAGGTATAAAACTTCCCTTGCCTTTGTGAAAACTCAACTTTTCTGATTGTGGTTTTTATCTTGCTTTTCTAAAAAAGCCAGGAACCACAGAGTTAAAAGATGAACTTTGCAGTACCTGACATAAAATCTGCAGAGTGAAAATGAATTTTGTATCTACTTTTGTTGTTCCCATTTCTGTTCTGAAGCTGTTTTCAATACTTGTTGCTTCCAATTAATGTTGTGTATGTGAACTCCAGACAGGCACCTTCTGCCAGCCTTCTCCTGTCTAGGAGAGGCAATTCAGAGCTTTCCCCTGATCCAGCTGGCACAGCAGAGCAAATATTTACTTATTTTCAAAGAGAAGCAAATAGCTCAGCGTAACAGAGTTGGAAGCAGGCTCTGTGCAAACAGGTGCTTCATATTCTATTGGTGTGTTCTGCTGCAACCCATCAGGCATTTTTAGAGAATTTTCCCCTGGCACTCGTGGGATTGAGGCTCACAGGCTGGTGTCAGCACTCCTGGGGTTTCAGGCTTGGTTAATTAATTTGTGTGAGTGATAGTTTCTATGTCCCTATTTGTCTCTGCCTGTCCCAGTGCAAAAGATGCTCTTGCTTATAATAAGAAATAATCTCCAAAGCTGACTGTGGTGGCCTGTGCTATGATGAACATTACCTAGTTAAATTCGTCTTTAGGCTGTAGGAATGTACCTGTGTGCTGAATGCACAATTCTGGCCTTTTGTCTGTCCCAGGGGTGTCCCTTGGCAGTGAAATACTGAGGAGTTTTAAAGACAAGTGCTGGTCACAGAGAGAGGGGAGGGCAGAGCATTGTCTGTGCTGCACATGTGTTAAGCAAAGGTAACAGTATTAAAGGTACAATGTCAGAACATTAAACAAAAAAAAAAATAAAGAAGAGGTGGGAAATTTTTATTCTATACCAAAATAGAAAAAAAATTATAAATATATAATAAGAATATAATAAAATATTCTATATTATTCTATTTCTTTTCAAGCAGCACTGTTTGTTGGGGTGTGTGTTTTCTGTTCTAAATTGCTTTAATGCTCTTGAGTTTCTTTGTTTGGGGAAAAGGGTCTGGTTTTTGTGGGGTTTTTTTTCTGGTTAGGTCAATTTGGGCTAAAATATTTGCACTGCATTACCTTGATTCTGAGTAATGAAGAAACATATTCATATGTTAGTTCTTAAACCACAATATTCCAGCAACAATCAGGTCCTGTGGCCACCTGTTTTTTTTTACAACACAGGGCTCTGAAATATCCACCTTTTGCCTTATTTGTCACAGGATGGTTTGGGTTGGAAGGGGGCTTAGAACTCATCTTGTTCCACCCCCTGCCATGGCAGGGACACCTTCCACTGTCCCAGGGTGCTCCAAGCCCCAGTGTCCAACCTGGCCTTGGACACTCCCAGGGATCCAGGGGCAGCCACCAAAAAGACCCAAAAATTCCAATGTGAGTTTGTGTCTGAGAGTTTTATCCACACACTTCTGGAATTCTGGTGGGCTTTTATTTATCCATATTAATTCCGCTTGCCAGGGTCATGTCTGCCATGAAGAATCTAGAGTGTGCCTGGCACAGAATCCTTTTTTTTTATCTTTACAGGGGGCACAATGTTCTATTTTTCATGGGAGCTGTCTAGAGGCTCATCCTCCACAACTGTCCCCTAGAATTTTTTTCACTTAAAAGCCGATCAAGTTAAGAAGAAACAGGAGGAGTTGTAGAAAATCAGAATATACCTGGGTCTCAATTTTTCAATAAGATAATTATTAAAATCTATATATGTTCTGTGCAATGTACTCTTTGTCCACCAAAAATAACACAAGGCTCTCTGACCTGCCTGTGACACAGACATGTTGGACATTGCTTTTGTGAAAAAATGGAATTTTCTGCTCAAAAGTTCTTTCCTATAAAGTCATCACTTGATGAGGTTGGTGAGAAAGGGATGAATCTTTATTTAAATTTCACCAGAGTACTCAGGCTTCAGAAACAGCAATATTTGGAAGAACATGTAGAGAGGTTTGGTTGTTTTCTTTTTCCAGCACACTTCCCTCATTCATGGTATGAAAAAGGACCTCACAAATAATTCCGTTTCTTTGTAGAAGGTGTCCCTACCCATGGCAGGGGGTTGGAGTGAGATGAGTGTTAAGGTCCCTTCCAGCCTGGGGTCCTGTGACTCAGCTCTGTAACCTCTGGTGTGTGTGAAACAGCTTTTCCTCCCTCAGAGGTGTGTTTCCCTCACTGCAGCACCCATCTCCTGTTAACCATCCCCCCTTGGCACAATCATTTTTAATCCCTTCAACCCTTTCCAAATGGATTGCTCTGATCTTTTCAGCTGTCAGCAAATCCTAACAGTTCTTCCCTTAATCCAGCCATTCCTACCCAGACAGACGTGTTTGTGTGACCCCACCAGAGGTTATCCTCCAGAGGTTAGGTGAGAAAAGCAGGATGGGGTTAAATTACTGCCTGAGTCACAGACTTAGAGACATGATGCAGAAATGCCTTGTACTCAGCACAGGAGGACCAAGCCTTGCAGCCTGTGCAGAGATTTGCACAGGAGTCACGGAGTGCCATTGCCTCTGATCGTGCACTTGAATGTGTTGACAGAGAGAAATGCTTTTAAACTCACATGCCTTCAAGACTTCATGAAACAAATCCTACCTCGGGTTGTCCCCAGGGTTAAGGACCAGGGTACTAATGGCATGTCACCTTCAGCATTTCCTTCAAATTTGTCTTCCTTGAAGGAGTTGGGCTGAGTAGCAGAGTGCAGCCTGCAGCACTCCATCTGTTCCCTCCTGAGAGCACGAGGACACTGGGAGATGCTCTGGGTCCCTTCAGCCACTGCAGGTTTCCTTCCTGTGGATTCAGAGCACAGAAACAGCAGTGATGTGGTCACATTCTGGGCAGCAAAGCTGAGTGATTCCCAGATGGTGCTGGCAGGTCTATCCTTAAAAATCCTTCCTGCTTGGCTTTTGTGGTATTTATGAGATGAACAGTGTTGTTCATCCAAAGAACTCAAAAACCCTGAGTCAGAAGCCAACCCCCTCTTTCCCCACTCCATATTCATGGACTCTCATGAAATGTGGTCTGGTGTTTTTTGTGTTTTTAAACTTCATCTTGCTTTTCCTTTCATGAGTAAGTGTCAGGCACAAATCACTCATTCATTCTCCATGCAAAACTGCAGGCACTGACCCCCTGCAGTTCCAGGCTGCTGTCTGTGTTCTCCTGTCTGCTGCATCCCTCCTCCTCAGGATGGAAAAACTTTCTGGAGTGGCAAAGCTGGCAGCTTTCCCTGTTACACCCTGGCACAGGAAAATGGGAATTTATTTTAGCTGTGTTGTGGCTCCATGTCTGCTTCAGGCATCAAGGAGATGAAGGTGGGGGCAGGTTGCCTAAACAGCTTTGTGGGATCTGTTCCTTGTTCTCCCTCATGCTCAGCTCCAAGAGAGTCAACAGAGAGTGGAATGTGGAGCCAGAGCTGTGAGGCTGGCTGAGAACCTGGCTGGAAGTGCTTTCTCCAGCCTCAAAAAGCTGCTGAGATAGAAGCTGCTCTTACTGCCTGCACTTTCTCTCTTTGCTGTGCTGCAGGGGAGGTGGAAGAAACTCTGGTGCCTCTTCCAGAGGTCCCCATGGAGCACTGGGAACGCCTTTGCTGCCGCAGGAAACACGCAGCACTGTGGCTCCTTCTGATCACACTTAGCTCAAACAATTCCTCTGAGCTTTTTGGGTTTCTTTCAGAGGTACCCACCAAATTATACAGCTTGCTATAATTTTAGCTTTGCTTACACTAAAATACCACTCTAGACTATCTAGGGAGCCCTGCTCTGTGTTGTCTGCTGGAAGGGAAGCGTGGGAGCCTCAGGATCTGTGCCAGTCTGTGTGATGTGCAGAGCTTTACATGTCCTACACTGCTGAGGATGCACCACACTGGAGACATCCACCAGGGGAGGTTTGACAGGGTTTTCAGCAAGCACTGCTTCTTGGCAGCCTGCTTTTTTGGTGTATGGTGGTTTGGGGTTTTTAATGTGCACAGCTCAATTTAGAGGGGAGCAGCAGTGCATGTTGGGAATGCTGTCAAGATCACTGTGGATATAACAGTGCTGGGTTGAGTACTGTTCAACTTTACCTTATCATCTCTCACTTCTGTTTCCTTTATTTTCTTTAAATTTTATTATCTCTCATCTGGTGAAAAAGCGGTATTTGAATTTCAGAGCTGAGCTGGTGCTCTGTCCTGTGGGAATAAGAGCTCATCTTCTCCTCCCTCAAAGCACAGTCTCACATCTCTGTTTCCTTTAAGTGCTGTCCCAGCTTTCAGCTGTCGAGTTCCTGTTTGCTTTGGACTGGTGTGTGAGGTGGGTGGTGAGTCCTGCTGCCTTCACATTCTAGGAATTGTCCTAGGAGAATGAGGCACTGTGGAATAGGATTTTTTTCATCCTATAAATTTTGTTGTCTGAGTAAGACTTTTGGGTTTTAATTAATGTTTTAGAAACTTGCATGGTGAGTCAAACAAGCAATTTTCAAGCAATAACTCAGCCATTATATCATTCCTTAGATGCAATTTCTTCACTAGGGGGAAAATGGCCTGAAGATGTACATTTGAAAAGTTGTTTGTAAGGAGAGGGAAGTAACCTCTGTGAGTAAAATGCATGGCAATTATATCACTAAGTCAGTTCACTTGCTTGGAAGCAGCTTTGGGGAGGGTTTCATTATTTTATCCCATCTAATGTATCTTTTATAATAATGTAAATTGGTGGCATTTTGTCTCTGCAGTAAGTACCTTGCAGAACGGTTTTAAACTGAAAGAGGAAAGGTTTAGATTAGATGCTAGGGAGAAATTCTGCCCTGGAAGTGTCCAAGGCCAGGCTGGACAGGGATTGGAACAACCTGGGATACTGGAAGGTGTCCTGCCCATGGCATGGGGTTGGAATGAGATGGTCTTTGTGGTCCCTTCCAATGCAAACCATCCTGTGATTTTATGATTCTGAACACACAAAGAAGCATTAAATGTTTCAAGATCATTGTTTTATCATTGCATTAAAATCTGGAGGAGAGGAGACGATCCAACCCTCAGAGAATCACTGTCAAATTCATAGAGACGCTGTGTAAATATTTATTTATTTATACACTGAAATTGCCACCTAAAACTGAAGTGTGAAGATGGTTACTGTGCTCAGTGTGGCTGAGGCTGAAGCAGCAGATGAAAGAGGAGGAATCACCTAATTATTGCCTAATTCTAAGCACTGGTGTTCAAGTGTGAAGTGCTACTGTAATTAAAGTGTAGAAGAAGCAGTGCAACTTTCCTACTGTCAAAATGTTCAGCTTGACATGCAACGTGGGAAAGAGAGGAACTTCTTTAAGCTTTCAACTTAATCAGTGCTGAGGAGCTATTTTCTTCCTAATACCATCTGCAAGTCTCCATCAATACTGTGCAAGTGTTGATTGTGTATTACAATACTTCATTTTAATTAGACTCCATAGGAGATAGTTAAAGGGCTGATGGGGGAAGATATTGTAGCAGTAAATATTATGGCACATTTGAAAATGGAGAGGGGAAGAAGAACATGTTGGCTCCAGTGTTGACATAACTGACGCTCTGCACTCGGGGACACACTTGTCACTGCTGGGGACTGCAGGTACTCAGTGATATATTGCATTTCAGTCTAGCAAATCTTCCTCAGGGGACTAGTTTGTCACTGTAACACCCCGGTGGGGAGATGCAGCAGCCGTGGCTGTGTTCATCAGCAATTGCTGGGTCACCCTGGCAGGGCAGGGAGGGCCATGGCAGGGGAGGGGTGGCCATGGCAGGGGAGGGGTGGCCATGGCAGGGGAGGGAGGGCCATGGCAGGGGAAGGATAGGCATGGCAGGGGAGAGGTGGCCATGGCAGGGGAGGGATAGGCATGGCAGGGGAGGGGTGGCCATGGCAGGGGAGGGGTGGCCATGGCAGGTGGCCATGGCAGGTGGCTGGTGGCCCTGGCAGATGTCTGATGGCCGTGTGGGTCACAGAGCAGAGCAGACCCAGCTGGATGCTGATCCAGAACCAGGGCAGCTGGATGGGGTCAGGACTCAGTCTCAAAGTGCTCTGTCTAAGGAGGTTCCTCCCAGAAGGACACAAGGAGCAGCTGGACAGGGGACAGCAGAGTGTGTCTGCAAAAGCAAAGATGCACTCAAGTGGCTGTCCCAGTCCTCTAGGCCCAGGATCAGGCAGTGATGCTTTTATTGCCATTTTGCTTCTGTTTATTGATCAGGCTTTTCAGGCCCACAGGCTGCTCAGAGGACCTTTAGCCCTTTGCATTGTGTTTCATTGAATTCAGAGTTCTTTTTCTGGCTCTTTGGCTGTAACTCAGGGCTAAATACTGAACAGACACTAAAACCTAGTTAGAAAACAGAGCAGCTTCCTCCCTATCCCTGCACAGGATAGGGAAAGTCATTTCAGGGAAATTAAGTAACCTGGCCTAACTTCTAAAAATAGCAACATAAATAAAACCTGTGGCAAATGTGGATTTCAGTGTGACTCCTGGGCCAAGCAGTAACTATCACATTTCTGATGCAGTGCAGGTTCTCACATGGATTCTCAGTTACTGGTTCTGCCATCGCAAGATGAGACAAAATGAGGTTTCGTTGTGTAGTAGGTGGCAGTTTGAAGCATTAACTGCTGTGGAAGAAGATTTGAAAGGCAATTTCCCATCTCAATTTTCTCTTCAGTCATTAAAATTCATCTTCAGTTCCTGAAGTATCCAAATTTCTGTTCTGCTTAGGTATCTGGGTTGGAGATCTTACTGCACTGAATATCCCTTAAATTTATGGCAAACTGCTCGACACCATTTTACAAGCCATCCATGATTCTCCAGATTTATCTTTAGAAGAATAATTTTTCCCTCCCCACAAAATTGATGCTAATCTTGCTATGAACTGAGTTTAAAACTACTTAAACCTGAAGTTACTTCTTTGCTCTTTACTTGTGAGAGTTTAGCACTGCTCAGCTCCTTCCTTGTCACTTGTCAACAGGTTGTTGTCATTCTATGGTTCTTTAATATGTTCTCCTGTGGCNGAGGACCTTTAGCCCTTTGCATTGTGTTTCATTGAATTCAGAGTTCTTTTTCTGGCTCTTTGGCTGTAACTCAGGGCAGGGTCAGCAGGTTGTGGCATTTATTCACCCTAAATACTGAACAGACACTAAAACCTAGTTAGAAAACAGAGCAGCTTCCTCCCTATCCCTGCACAGGATAGGGAAAGTCATTTCAGGGAAATTAAGTAACCTGGCCTAACTTCTAAAAATAGCAACATAAATAAAACCTGTGGCAAATGTGGATTTCAGTGTGACTCCTGGGCCAAGCAGTAACTATCACATTTCTGATGCAGTGCAGGTTCTCACATGGATTCTCAGTTACTGGTTCTGCCATCGCAAGATGAGACAAAATGAGGTTTCGTTGTGTAGTAGGTGGCAGTTTGAAGCATTAACTGCTGTGGAAGAAGATTTGAAAGGCAATTTCCCATCTCAATTTTCTCTTCAGTCATTAAAATTCATCTTCAGTTCCTGAAGTATCCAAATTTCTGTTCTGCTTAGGTATCTGGGTTGGAGATCTTACTGCACTGAATATCCCTTAAATTTATGGCAAACTGCTCGACACCATTTTACAAGCCATCCATGATTCTCCAGATTTATCTTTAGAAGAATAATTTTTCCCTCCCCACAAAATTGATGCTAATCTTGCTATGAACTGAGTTTAAAACTACTTAAACCTGAAGTTACTTCTTTGCTCTTTACTTGTGAGAGTTTAGCACTGCTCAGCTCCTTCCTTGTCACTTGTCAACAGGTTGTTGTCATTCTATGGTTCTTTAATATGTTCTCCTGTGGCACTGATCCCTCTGGCATCACTCAGGTGAGTGGTGGGAGGAGCTGAGTGTGCTATTTCCTCCTCCGTGTGTTAAAAGCATCTGCTTGGGAAGTGAGGGGACTCAAAGTTTGTCCTAGAAGTGCACAAGAGGATAAAAATAACTTAATAACTATGCCACCTTATTTGAATTTAAAATAGCTCTTTTTTTAATTCATAAAAAGAGAGTTGTCAGGCTTTGGGTGACAGAGGGTGATGAATTTGTGTGGGAGTGTGGACTTCCTGCACTTCCTTTCTTTAGGAAGCTTGTGGAAGGGGAATAACCTTTTGTCATGCTCATGTCACATTTTATTTTGGCTTAAGTCTGATGAGAGAAGAGAGAAATCTGGCTGTCAAGAACAGCCTGTCTCCTCCGTGTGTCTTTTTTGTTCCTCTGATCCTCAGCTTCTGCTGCTCCTTGGCGTGCAGGAGAGGCAGAGCTCCAGCTAATCCCAGCAGAAGCATCTGTGGGGCTTTTCCTCTGGCCTCTCTGCCAGTTGTCCTGCTCCATCCCTGACTTTTGCCTGCTGCAGTGTTTTACTCTCCTCTCTCCTTACTGCTGGCTCCACACCACACCTGATTCTACCAATTATGTTTAACTCCACAGCCAGGTTAATTGTGAGCACTTGTGCTGTGTTAAATCACCTGGGATGTGGGAGCTGTGTGGGGCTTTTTTGTCTGGGCAATAACCCTCATAAATGGCAATTTCAAAGTTGTAAGGCTAATTACAACCCTCTTACCAAAGTGCTCTGGTAGAATTGCTGGGGAGGGAAATATGGATACAGAGAGGATTTATTTATATCCCAGCCATGATTTTTGGTTCTTCTGGAAGGCACACAAATGTGTGAGGACATTCATGTTGTTCTCTGACATTCTTTGGTGTTTAAAGGCAGACACTGAAGAAAAAGGTTAAATGAATGGCAAGAACCTCTTCTTTATTCCTTAATTCTTTTCTTTGATTGTGCCCATAATTGTGTGCTAGTCATTAAGTAGCCAAAGGCCTTTTGAAAAGTCCTTTCATTTGAGAAAGATGCCAGGCAGAGCTGCTTGTGGAACAATTACAGAAAATGAGTGTTGATGCATGTTTTGACTCTGCTGTAGAAGTAATTCTGTCTTCTCTAGCTGAAGTAATTACATTTGTTTCTAAATAGAAGAAGAGAAATGGCAATTGTAAAAAAAAAGCATAGATCTCACTTCTACATTTATGTAGTGGCAGATAGATGGGTACCAAAAAATTAATTATGATATTAGTGTAGTCATTATTGTGTGTTATTTATTGAAGTGAGGTACCATTATTAAACACATCGAGTCATGGAAGATTTGTGGGACTTACAGACTCCTTTGCTTGATGGTTACTTTCTTTAGCACTGAGGAGTAGAAACACTTTTACAGTGTGTTAAGGTAATAATTAATTTAGAATAGATATCTGCAAGGACTCACTAGCTATTAATTACTTTTTATTTTCTTCAGAGGGAAAAGGTTTTCAGTTATTATATTCCAGAGTGCTCACATCAGGGAGGGCTGAGTGCTTGTATTTCTATATATAGGAAGTTTCCCCTCAGTTCAGATGGCCAGGGAGGTAAAATTGTGCAGCAGCTGGGATGATGCCTTTGCTGCTTTTGGAGTGGGATGGATCTGCTGTGTTTTATGTGGATCAGGAAGCAGCCACGAGACAACACCACTGCTGCCATCCCAGGCAGCATGGACCTGAAAATCCTGCCAGGCAATTCCCATTCCACCCTCTGTCTTTTACTTTAAGGAAATCAACTTTTGTGTTATGCTGAAAAGATGACCTTACCTGGAAAGTAACCTTTGCTGAAAATTTGGATTAAACTTTTTTGGAATAAACCCTGGATGCATTCTGGCCCAGGGTACTAAAGTCTTATTGGCCCCTATGTGAAAGCAGAATTAGGCATCTGGAATACACACTGTGTGCTTATGTGAGTTGTTTGGTGATAGATTATTAATTACTGAGTGTATTGTTAAAAAGAGAAGCTAAAGTGAAAGGAATGAAGTGGAAGAATGCTCTGAGTTCTCAAATAGTTGCCTGATTCTCTGTTTAGTATCAGTTAATCAACATATTTCCTGGAGAAGCTTCTTATCTCTGTCTTCCTAATGCTTTCACTCATCTGACAAGAATAATTTGCATTTCCAGGACTTGATATGAACGGATGTACCTTGATTTCAAACTGAAAGAGCAGAAATTAAGGGTAGATATAGGAAAGAAATTCTTTCCTATAAGGGTGGGGAGGCCCTAGCACAGGATGCCCAGAGCAGCTGTGGCTGCCCCTGGATCCCTGGCAGTGCCCAAGGCCAGGCTGGACATCGGGGTTTGGAGCAGCCTGGGACAGTGGAAGGTGTCCCTGCCCATGGCAGGGGGTGGAACAAGGTGAGCTGTAAGGTCCCTTCCAACCCAAACTGTTCCATGATTCCACCTCAGTGTGGTGTCATGAACTCAAGGTTGTCACGTGTTTCACCTGGCACTTTGACATTTCTGAGGTCTGTGCTGATTGGGAACATTCTAAATCACCCTGCTGGCCACTGAGCATGGAAAACCTGTCTGTGTAAAACCACTTACAGGGTTCCAGGATTAATTCCATGAGTTTGCTTTGTTTTCTCAAGAGGACAAAGTGTTCAGCTGCAAGCTGCCCTCTCTGTGATGAAGGGAGCAGCCCCGGAGACAGCAAACCTCTGTGCTCCAAACAAGACCCATATCAGATTTTAAACAAAAAGATAAAACCTCTCTTAATTCCCATGGTGTTTTATCATCCTTTGGAATTGAATTCTATTTGCAAGGCAGTTCTTTCAATGTCTAAGGGAGGGCTGTCAAAAAGTGAGTCAAGAACCCTCCCTACTTTTGCAGAGCAGAAGGTCAGAGTCCTGAGAGTTTTGCTTTGGCATAAAAGTTTGATGAGTTGGCCAAACCACTGTGCAGAGTTGCATACAAATTGCTCCTTAGTGAGTCACAAAATAAGTCTCCTCTTCCATTTTTTGTTATTTTTTCTTGCTTGTGCTGGAAAGCTTTGGAAGACACATGATGCTGTCAAGCCTGTCAAAACTTCATACAGTCAATTTCAGGTCTAGGAAAAAAAAAAAAGTTAAATAAAAAATACAACTGGTGTGAATAGGAACAGGGAGAATCTGGCAATCTCACTGGCATCAAGGAATGAGGAGAGTGTTGAGAGATTCCCCCTCTCCAAAATCATGAGCACCATATGTTCAACTAGGATTCTCTTGGTTTCTTGGGGAGTAAAACAAAAAGGCCATCTTCCCCCCTCCTCCCCCCACACGCCTGTGAAAGAAAACAGTGTATGTTACATTTTTGTGCTAGCACAGCACAAATGAGGAGGAAGGTCTGTCTCTGGCTGGTTTCAGGTCATGGGATAACACTGGGCTGGGCCTGGCAGGTGTGAAGGCTGTTTTGGGGTCTCCTGGAGGCCTGTGGGTGACTGGAGCTTCTTGGAAAAGCTGTTTCCAGGCAGAAAGTGAATCACCACTGCTGATAGGGCAGCAAGGCAGGATCCAAGCACTCCAGGAGGTTTTGGAGTGCAGCAAGAATCGTTGCAGGTGCTGACTGAGCCAAAAAGGGGATTCTTAGCTGGAGCTGCTGCTCCTGAGCTCTTTGGACTCTGGAGGTTGGTGGCAGCTTTGGCTGCTGGGACCATGAGATGCTGGGATGTGAGGTCCTGAGGGAATGAGGAGGGTGATGGTTGTGAAAAAGAGGATGGAGCCACATCATTTTGGAGATGTGTAGTGAGAGGGCTAGAGAAAAAATGGATCTGTTTGAGTTTCAGAATTGAATGTAACTTTGAAGTTGGCTGTGCTTTTGGTAGGGAGTTGAATCAGATGACTTGGAAATGTCTTCTCCAACCTGAGTTATATGGTGATTGATTTTACTCATTTGTCATGGCCTTTAATGGGGTATATCACAGGTTACTGTCTTCTTGTTCAACAGGAATCTTTAATTTGCTCTTCCTCTTACTAAAAAACCTCATTTTTCTATCCAGGAGTCTGAGTTCATTCTTCATCCTTGCTTTTTAATGTTGCAATATCAGCTGTTGGTGTGCATTGGAGGGGGAGTGGTGAGGGAAAGAGTTGCAGGATAAATCAAGGATTCTTAGTTAGAGGATGAGGAGAAATGGGATAAAAAGCAGGACTTTATGTCCATCCTGTTAGGGGATTGTTGTTCCTAGGGACACGCTTCAGGAAGAACTGCTCCAGAACTTTTACCTAGGCTGTTCTTCATGAGCCTTCCCTGTGCAATTTTAACTCGTGGGGAAACACATTTTTAATTAACTCTATTGTGCAGCCTTTGTGACCTGCCTGAGCTCCCAGGTGGATCACACACAACTGAGGAGCAGCTGTATGAGGAGTGAGGTCCTTTTACTCAATGGGGAGCTGCATACACTGGATTTTGAATTATTCCATTTAAGGGAAAATAAGAGATCTTCAAAGCTGGCATTTTTCAAGTAAATAACTCCTTAGCTTTGATATACTTGCTTCATGCTGCCTTGTCAGTGGAGAGGAAAGATGTACCTTAAATCAAAGTGGACAAATGAGAATGAAAGCTAATAAAAGATTACAATAAAAGAAAGGAATCCCTACCACAGGAAAAAAAAAAAAGACATGGGTTTGTATCCATTGCAGGAAACATTCATAGGAATGAATTAAAGTATATCCTGGCCTCAGAGACTATTTGTGAAGTTTTATCAGGTACTTAAAGTTCTGCAGAGTGATGTGAAAAATAATAATAGGGAGAAAGTATCCCCAGCCACTCAGTTTTTCAGTCACCTTGCAGACTTTCCTAATGTTGCCATTAGAAAAGAAAAATATCTAATGGGCTAATATCAGTTTTGCTGAGCAGGCAGGTACACAGCACCTGGAGCAGGATTCATTAGCCTTGTACTTCACACCTGAAATCATCATGACTAATATTCAGGAGAGCAGTAGCCCACTGACCCTGAGCAGCCCTGCAGAGGCCAGTCATCATTACAGACCGGCCATGCAGGAGGCACCTGCCTGTTGTTATAATTGTGAGCATTCATCACTTTTAAGGAAATTTGAGCTCCTGGACTTGAGGGAGTGTTTCAAATGAGTGGTGACTGCTGAGAACAGGGTAAACCAGTTGAGTTTGCTGGAAAACTTTGCCATCCTATTGGCTTTGACAGGGTAAATTGCAACTCCTGGTCCCAGAGACCTGGGTGTATTCAGGACTCGCAGTGTTCTTCCAATGGACACTATTTTGGAGTTTGTTCCCTTCCTAATTTCAGTAGTATTGTTGGGCCAGATTTACATGCAGAAAGATTCAGTGTATCTGTTGCTGGTGGCAATTAAAATTATTGAGGAAAGGGAGGAACCAGAAGACCAAAACCCCAAGGAAAACAAAAGAGAAAAAAAGGGCAAGAGAAAGGAGAAGTCTTAGTGACCACCTGGAAGGGGAAGTGATGAAATACTCCCTCCAATACCTCTGCAGTGAAATTCAACAACACTTTGATAAAGGAACCATGAACTTGTCATCAGGACCTTCTCAAACTCTTGGGGGGTTGCAGCAGTTTGAGTCAGGGCTTGTGCTGGCTGGAGCATGTTTTGGCAGAGTTGAACCACAGAAGGCCTCGGGACCACAGGGACTGAGGCACTGGAGACATATCATTGTCACTGCTAGTAATGAAGGGATGGGACTATTTTGGGGCTAAGAATGATTTATTGCTCAGATAAACATCAGTCTCAGGGGCTCTGAGATTTTAAAGGAGCAAGAAGTTGGCCGTAGCTCAGAGTAGTCGCAAGTTTCTTCGTTACAAGGCAAAATATAACTTTCTAACCCAATGAATAGATGACACAAGGTTTATTTTGCTTTTCTGACCTATCACCATTACTTAATTTTGTTGCACTGTGGATACTTTTGTCCAATAGGCTTGTTTCTCACATGCACACATATGCTTCTATTATACCTTCTAAACTCTTAGCTTACTCTATATAACCACACCTCTCCATTATAAACCCTTCACCATCTTATCAGTACAGTTTCTCACTTAAGGCATATTCTTACTTACAACTATAGAAACATAAGTTCATGATTTTTCTGATTAATGTCTGTGTATTGTACTTTTACATCAATCCAAGCCTCTTCCACGGCTCCAAATCTTCAGTATCTGTGGAAGTTTCTGTTTTTTCAGTCCCACAGAGACACAGTGTACCTGTGTGTCCTGAGCATTCCCCTGCCTGGGGCTGCCTGACCAGCACCTTGGTGCTGGTTGATTATCCCCCCTCCACTTTCCTTCCCAGGAATTCTGTAGGAAAAGGTGGTAGTATGGCAAAAAAGTGTAAATAACCATGTTATTTTTCCAGATAAACACCTCAGTGCTTTGACAAGGAAAACTGGATGCTGCAGCTCTGAAGCAGAAGACACATAGTACTGTGATGAGTAGGATTTTGGCTGATTCTCAAAATAGTGCTGGTATTTCTATCTTTTATAGGGAAGAATTGCAACAAGTTTCACTGCTTAAGGCATGGGCCCTGCAACGAAGAAAGAATCTGAAAAAGCAGTAAAGCAATAGTACCAGCACATCCCTCTGCCACTAACATCCTGCTGTTGTACACATCCTAGAAAACCATTCTCCCAGTGTGTAAAATTGTCAAAGATTTCCAGGGTACTTCATGCCAAACTGCACCAGAACCGAGCTGCTCGGTTCTCTGAACGTCATCACTTGTTTTGTTTTCACAGTCAATGTAAATGAATTAGTAATGGTTTGCCACTTACTATAAATAATGCCCTATTTCCTGCCTGTAGCTGTGCAGATCCTGCAGAAAATGATGTTTTTGACAGCCCATAGGCCTGACAGAGTTGTTTCTCTGGAGACAGTTTGGACTGGTAGCAATGATGTGTGCATGGTTTTAGGCATTGCAGATCTGGGAGCAGCTGGTTTTGACTTCCATTTTTCCTGTGGTATATCCTGCTCCATTAAAAAAAAAACAACAGTCAAGTGACCAAACTGTGCTTGACAGAGCTTCAGGTCTGGAAAAGTGAAAAGCTTGGAACTTCAGCAGGGAATGAACATTGAAGAGAGGCCAGGATTCAGCTAGTGATGAAAGGACAGATGAGGAGGGGTACAAGGGAGAAACTTCATTAGGGAGAAAATGCAACAGATGCAACATGGTATTTGGAAAATGTGTTATTTGATGTAAAGTATTCCTGTTTCTCTCTATGTATCAGGGGATTTCCCTGAGCAGAAACTTGGCATGAACAGGGCTCTGTCCAAGCCCATGGAGTTCTGTTCAAGTCAGGTTCATATGATTAGATCCCATGGAAGTTAGAGGTAAAAATCTCCAAGGATGGCTTTTAGTAAATTCTGGAGCATCACATAAATAATTTTAAATCATAGAATGAATTATAGGTAATGCACCTTTCCCGGAAAGACAGGCAGAGAGACTTGGGATTGTTGTGCCTGGAGAAGGCTCTGGAGACATGTTAGAGCCACTTCCAGTGCCTAAAGGGAGCTTATAAAAAGATGGAGAGCAAGTTTTACATGGGCAGATAGTGACAGGACAAGGAGGAATGGCTTTGAACTGACAGAGCGGGGATTTAGATTAGATACTAGAAATTCTTGGCTGTGAGGGTGCTGAGGTCCTGGCACAGGGTGCCCAGAGAAGCTGTGGCTGCCCCTGGATCCCTGGAAGGGTCCAAGGCCAGGTTGGACATTGGGGCTTGGAGCAGCCTGGGACAGTGGAAGGTGTCCCTGCCCATGGCAGGGGGTGGAATGAGATGATCTGTGAGGCTCCTTCCAACCCAAACCATTCTGGCATTCTCTGCTCACTAAGATGCTGCAAAGCAGTAAAATTGAGCCTACCCAGAATAAAACTGGGGAAGTAAACTCTGTCCCTGTTGTGCCTCACTAATCATCCCTGGCTTGTTAGAGCAGGCAGGGGAAAACACTGCTCTGTGCTAACAGGCTGTGCTGAGAGAACAGCCTGGCTGAGGAAAGGAGACAGCAGCAACACCAGCTAAAGGTGCTCCCATCAGGAGAGATTTGCAGGCACCTGAGCTCTTCTCTGAGAGCAATGAATCACATGTTGTGCAGTCTGTGCACTGGGAGTCACATGGGATTGGGATAACAACCCTGAAACTGCCTCAAGCAGTCCCTAACTTCTTAACCTGGATTTGTGGTGCCTAAAGGTTTATTTTGAGAGGACTGGATTCACTGGGAGTGATCTGGTGGTTTAAAATCTGTTGCTCTTAGTGTGGAAGGATCTTAAACCAGAGAAGTTCAGTGCTGCAGCAAACTGTGTGCAGATATCCGAGGGAATGTGTGGGTTGTGATGTGTTTGTAAATGTTTTACTTTAATTTTAGAAAAAACATGTGGTAGAGAAGAGATAAATAAGGAAAGAGAGGTTGAAGCAGCTATAACAGTCTTTAATGGAAAACTGACAAATTTAAATGTCAAGGCCATAATAGCAATTAATTCCAAATGCTTAATTATCATTTTACAGCCAAGATTTGATCTACGTTCCACAAAGCCAAATACAAATTAAATTGCCTTCTGTTGAAATATGGCCACTGAGAGACTAAGACCTAGCAAGTGTTTTACTCCAGGAACGTTATGTAATGACCCATAATTTTGGTCAAAATGAGGTGGAAACATCTCTTAAGGCTCTATTTTAGCACACAAAAAGACAACATTTAGGAATATCTCACACAGCTATACTTCATATTGGCCAGAACAGCTCAGGACTCACCTCAGAAATGCTGGATGTCACACTGGGAATGAATTTTTGTGCTTAGCTACATTTACAGAGGCACACAAATGCTTCCCTGCCCTGGGCTTTCATGTTTTGAGAGAGAAGAGAGTTTGTCAGTAAACAATGCACACATTCTGGGAGAGGTGGGAAAGCAATTATCCTCCCTGGCACCCTGGGCTCAGAACCAGGCAATATTATGGGGCAGGGAGCTAATTGCTCCATCTGCTGCTCGGGGTCTCTCGGAGGGACAGGCTCTGTCTGGTGCCCAGCACACTGGACATGCAGGGCTGTCTGTCCAGAGCAGGCAGCAGCAGGCTCTCTTTAGAAATTTAGAGTGCAATTTTGCCATTATTCCACTGGCTTTGTTATAACCTCAATGATTTTCAGTGCATTGTTGCAGTAGCCAGAGTCCTTGTGTGCCTGCAATCAATGAGGTTCCTTGTTTGCTACCCCAGCTTGTGCTGGGCACATTTTTCTGCCCATTGGTTCAGTAGGACCCTGATAAAAAGTGGGGAATATCACAGGTTATTGTTTTCTTGTTCAACAGGAATCTTTAATAAAGCTCTTTGTGGTGCAAACTGCTGGGCAAAAATGCATTTTGCTGCCATGGCCCAATATTACAGCTCCATTTGAAAAGCAGTGAACACCAGTTTGTATTGACGGGCTGCTTCACTTGGTGTGCAAAAGGCACGTTGGCTTTTCCATCCTCAGACTTGTCCTGCAGTGTCTTTATGTCCTTATCCATATGGATGATGTTCTGATACATATTAGCATTGCTTTGTAATCTCACTCTTCTGAACTGCTTGGGGATTCTGCAATGGCACTCAAAAGATATTGGTGAATTAAAATTACAGACTGAGCTGTTTGCTCCTTTATGCTCTTTGTTGCTGTTCACACTGCAGCTTGAAAAGGAAAAAAGCCTTAATGCACCTTTCTCAGCTCATGTGCAGGCAGAGCTTTTGGCATCTATTATGGTTTTAGGAGCTTAAAATAATAAGGGGGAAAAAAAATTCAAGCTCCGACAGGGAGAATTTTTGATTATTCAGAGTTCATATCAATATCAGTTGGTAATTTTTAGTGGTCAGTACCTTCTATTATTTAAAATTTTTATCAGGATAGAATCATAAAATTAGTAAGGTTGGAAAAGAGCTCAGAGAACAAGTCCAGCCCTTGACCCACACTACAAAGCCCATCACTAATCCGTGTCTCTAAGCACCATATCTGTTTTTTTTCTGAATGCTTTCAGGGATGGTGATTTGGTGATTTCACTACTTCCTTACTTAGCCTGTTGCAATGCCTCAAAACCCTTTCAGTGGAGAAATTTTCCCTAACATTCTGCTTCAGGCTCCTGCTGTCTCAGGTAATGACTGAAAAGTGATGAGAAGGTGGATTTGTATCACCTGATGCAAACAGCTCTCCATTGCATTCATATTTCTTCCTGGGAGCTTCTTGGTTTGAGAAAAATAATAAACCTAGTTTTGTCCTGTTTATGAACGGCAAAGTTTGTCAGTCACTGCAGAGTGGACAGGAGAGGAAATAGAGGAAATTATTAATACTGAAATATAATTTGCTGCCTGGATGGCTTGGACAGGACAGTATGAGCTGTGGTTACACACCTCTGGGTGAGTCACCTGGCCAGCTTCAGGTGAAGATGTGTTTGCATAGATACATCCCAAAAGCTCTGGGGCGATGGCAGTGGGACTTCCTTCTCAAAATGAGAATGTGCCTACACTTGTAAACATTAGCATTGACCTGGTTAGGGAGGTTTTATTAAGGAATGTGGCTGGAAGGAAGATCTCAGCCTGTTGGACATGACCAAGGGATGTGGGAGACCTCATTCATTGTACCGGGCTTCAGTTCACTGTGTCTCATATGAGAAAAAAGAGGTCCTGCAGGCTGCAATAATTAGTTATTATAGGCAGAGTGGTCTTGAAACAAGCAGAGATGCAGAGGCCTGGAAGGACTGCTCTGCTGCTGACAGTGCTTTCTGCTTTGTGGAGGCAACTCTTTAGCTGTGCTCTGTTCAGGTTTAGATCAACAGAACAAGGAGGTTCTGTTAGGTTAACAGAACAAGGAGTTGCTCACAAGGTGCTTGTAGAGTGTTGGTTTTAGTTGCCTTTTGCCTTTGTTTCTTACATTATGCAAACCCTCAAAACTCGAATCAATTCTGCTGATTAGCTCATCAAACAGATGAGCTCCTCAGCACCCAACTTTGATCTTTGCTGTGTTAGAGATTTAAATGATAAAGCGCGTCTGTGATTTTCTGTTGAGGAGTCAGAAATAAAAAAGTACAAATTTAAAGAGCCCAGGAGGTTTCTTAGCAGTCTAACATTCTATTTATGGTAATTTATTTTTCAAGATGCTCCACTTAAGCCTCTCTTCTTCTCTAAATACCATCACCAAGCCTTCCAGCCGTGGCTGCCCCATCCCTGGGAGTGCCCAAGGCCAGGTTGGATGGGGCTTGGAGCACCCTGGGATGGTGAAAAGTGTCCCTGCCCAGGGCAGAGGGGTGGGACTGGATGATCTTTGAGATCCCTTTGAACCCAGACCATCCTATGATACTTCTCAGCCCCTTTCTGCTGGTAGCAGCAGCAATTTAAAGAGTGAAATCGCACATCTTTGACTTAAAAATTCCATGGTCAAAGGCACCTGAACACAAGGAGCTGTGACCAGCAGGTCCCATTTGTAGGGACGTGTGTGCAGCACACCCTGCTCTCCCTGGACTGGGGGAAGGTGCCTGTTTCTAAAAATAAATCATTTCCCTGGGCCATGTTCAGTGAAAACACCGTGAATAAGGCCATGGTGAAAAAGTGAATTTTGCTTTATTGAACTCCTTCAAATTTTATGGTCTGAGATTGAGAAAACAATGAGTTACATTCCTAATTTATGAGGTTAATTTTTAGAATTTATAATTTATGTGAGCATGCTTTTAGATGGATTCTGGTACTTTTAACCGAAACTTAGATCAAAAACTTAGAGTTGGGGAGGTTAATTTTCAGTCTGAAGTTAAAGATAACTGAATTGGATACAGGACAAATACCAGGTTTGCATTTAAGGCTGATTTTTGGGGGATTGTTGGCTGCAGTAAGTAATATTTATCTGGTTTGGGAGATGCCACAGTTCAGAAATAGCATGTTTGATCCAGTGCCTGGTGCTGCAGTTACACGAGTAAAATAATGAGAAAGATTTTTTTTTTTTCTTCTCCTCCTATTTTCAATACCCAGGTACATAACTTAGAGTAATCTGTCCAGCTAAGTGACAGGCTGAAACACCTCGGCCCTTGCAATAGTGGATGCAGGATGTTCTTTCCAAAAGTTTCAGACCAACAAGTTCCTGATCATAAATTTGAGTTTGTTTAAAATGTAACAAATATCTACTTGAAATACTAAACAGTCTGCAAGGAAATGTATTTCAACTGAGCCCAAAGCAAGCTAAGTGCCCCAAAGTGTTAAAATAGAAAAAACCCCAAACAATCAGAAAAAATAAAAAAATCCACAGAACCAAAACAAGAAAAAAAACAAGTTTGCAGATACTGAGAAAAGTTACCTCCCACATGAAAAGAGTTCCATGATCTTGATAGTGTTTTTGTTTCAAGACCCCTGATTTTGTGTGAACTTAATGGCAAGAAGGTCCATGAGGAGCAGGTTCCTGAGGCAGAAATCCCAGGTGCTTTCCAGAGCTGCATCCAAGGAAAGCTGGAGCATCCCAACAAGGCCTATGGGGCAGAGGAGGGTTTTTGCCAGGATTGTGGCTTTGCTGACATCGATTTCCACAAGAGTCAGAACTGAATCCTGTCCTGTCGCCTCCACAGATAGAAGAAAGTAAAATCTGAGGCAACCACAACTCTTGGTTTGATTTTGTAGCTCAGTGTAGAGCAAACATGACAGGAACGAGCTTGCTCTCTTTTTATTCTTTTAAACCAAACAAAAATTTTGGTGCTTGGGTGTTGTCTGAAGATTTATTTCATGTGCAATAAGACATCCAACCTAAGGAATCAGGATTCTTGTGGAGCACAGATCACAGGGGAGAGAAACCAGGCAGACACAGGCAGAGACAGGGCACCCACATGGCTTTAGAATTTGGGTTTATAGACATGAAGGTCAATGGCATGGGGTAAATGGGACCTGATACACTTTACATAACTTTGTGATTTGCTGGTGTTCCATGTTCTAAAACCTGAAAGATTTTAAATGTAGATGATCCTGGCAGACCAAACCCGATTCTTGGATTGGCTCAGGGAATTTTGCCAGCAAAGTGATAAAAGGAATTGCATAAAGACAATGTTTCAGTTCCTGGAAGAGACTTGGGTAATATAAAGGTGCAGATAATTTGACATTCATGCATTTTGAATTTTGATCCATTTCTGCGGATGCTCTGTTGATGGAAGTGGGTGTGTGTGTATGTTCTGTGTATAAAGTATTAATTTCCAAAGCTTTCAGGGAAACTTGGGCATCAGGCAAACAGGATGAGTGCACAGCCAGGCAGCTCTGGTGGTGAGGAGTTGTTCTCTTGGCTCTCCTTCCTCCCACATCATGCCCTGCCTGTCTGCATGGACCTGCAGAAACCTTTTCCCCCTGCTTTTTAGCACTTTTGCACATAATTCCAGGAACAGCACTTTGCCTTTTTTTAAATTCCCATATGCACACAGCTTAAAGAATTAGGCCATATTTGCATCTCAGGCCACAGAGGATGCAGAGCAGAATATAGAAATCCTTTTAACAGCAATATTTAACAACAAAACAGCATCTGTTTTGTCATAACCAGACACAGAATAGCAGCTAATTATCTTTCTTAAAAAGAAAATCCTGAATGATCCAGGATCAGTGACCCTGAATCCATGGCTGCTCTTTGAGATTCAGGCTGGGGATTTAAATGGGAAACAAATACAGTGGTAGATGATATGTAGTAGGTGGAAAAGGATGAAAAAAGTGGCAGAAGGATAAAATGTATGTGTCAGTACAGGCAAATCTACAACTCTGCAGCATTAATACAGTGCAGGGATGGGGCTGATGGTAATGGGAATCCACAGAAAAACAAGTCTGGGAAACAGCAGGGGGTTTTTTCACTATTAAGCCTATGAACCTTCAGGCTACTCTCTGTTAAGGGCATACAATAAAACACACTCAGGTGTTCCCAGACCACATTTTATGTCAGTGACCACAGCAATATAGTGAAAGCATTGCCTGGATTTTATAGAGGCTTCTGGAAGTGTGAAGTACTTGAGAAATTTTTTGGAGAAGTGCTTGATAACACTCTGGGTCTGCCCCCAGGCCACTGCTGCAATGCTGGGCTGCCCTCTTCTCTCCTGTATTGTCAGTCTCTCCTCTTTCTGTGTGCTGGGTTCCAGACCAGTCCTGCAGTACAGAAAATCAACCTGTCACCCATGACAAAGGTGTTTGAGGAGTGTCTGTGCTGGGTGAGAGCTGCTGATGGCAGTGGGTGGTGGGAGGTGGGTGCTCACTGCCCTCTTAGCACCATCCTGTCTCTGTAACTGAAGATCATTAGTAAAATTAAATTCAGCAATACATTTGCCTTCATTCTGTGGGTGGCTGAAGTTGACTGTCTTTTGATGCAAGAGTTCAACTGGACTGTACTTTAAAATCCTTCATTAAGCATTTATTTAATTTAATAATAAGTATTTAATTTAATAATAGGTATAATTTAATAGTCCCTGTGTGTCAGTGTTACTGCTAATCTTCCCCATCCATCCCTTGAAGTGCATTTTGCTGAATTTTCAGCAAGGTTTCCCTTCTCCCCTAGTGCTGTATATTGAATTATGTGGCCCATTATGGTCTATTTTCATACCAAGTATTAGGTTTCTTCTGACAGTTGCATTTCAAACCATACATAACTGAAAGGGGCACATCAACTGTTTTCAAAGGAATTGGCATTGGGTGGGAAAAGAATTTGATGTAAATTCATTGTTTGACAGTTTTGGCCCTTCCTTGCTGTCCCTGTGGCCCCTCAACAAATGCCATAAATAGTAAATGATTTGTTTTGGCTGAAGGGTCTTCTGCTTCCTAGACATAAACTGACCACTTTGTATATTTTTTGAATGTTTGGAAATCTGGTGATCGGATCTGGAAATTTTAAATGCTAAGATGAGCTCCTTTCACTAACCCCTTGTTTTCCTTTGGCCCCAGTAATCCTGATTTAAAACTGTTATTTGTCATGAAAGTTGATAGCTTGTGATCCCTTGTGATCTCAGTATTCATGAAAACAAGATCACTGAAAATGCAATTCCTTCCACATGGTGCAGATCGTGAACTTGGATGTTGTTGATGACAAGATGTAGGGTGACAAACACAATTTCTTAGAGGACTCAAAGAGGACACAATTCAATGCATCATGTGTGTTGTTTGTGAGGGTCTCTAGAAGGAGGGAAGAGATGAATCTGACTCCATGTTCTCAGAAGGCTGATTTATTATATTATGATATTATATTATATTAAAGAATACTATACTAAACTAGAGAGAAAGGATACATCAGAAGGCTTAACAAGAATGGATAGTAAAAACTCATGACTCCTCAGAGCCTCAACACAGCTGGGCCATGACTGGTCATTAAATTAAAACAATTCACAGGAAACCAATAAAACAATCACCTGTTGGTAAATGATCTCCAGACCACATTCCAAAGCAATCAGATAATTATTGTTTTCATTATAATCAGATAATTATTGTTTTCAGCTTTCCAGAAGAAGAAATCCTGGTGAAGGGATTTTGCAGAAAATATGACAGTGACAATCATGCACAAGAACAACTGAACTCTTTCTGAGCATGGGGTAAAATAACTGGCATGAAAAGGTTAGAGAACCACAGAGTGGTTTGGCTTGGAAGGGACCTTAGAGATCATCCTGTGCCACCCCTGCCATGGCAGGGACACCTTCCACTGTCCCAGGCTGCTCCAGGCCCTGTCCAGCCTGGCCTTGGACACTTCCAGGGATCCAGGGGCAGCCCCAGCTGCTCTGGGCACCCTGTGCCAGGGGCTGGTCACTGTTTTTGTGGAGTCATTAATGTTTATTCAGCCCTTGTTGATGGGAAGCAGCATCTCAAGTCTCTTGATGGAGGGATAATATTTGTTCTGAAAAGAAGAGCTCATTTCACCTATTTTTGTGGTGGGTGAAGAAGCTGGAGCTGAACAACAGCTTTGGCTCCTGTTTGTAAATAGAGAAATAATTGAGTGACCCCAGGCAGCTGAACTCAAATTGTTCCACCTCAGAGTGGAAACAAAAGCCGAAGTTACTGTGCTCTGTATCCTCTGCACGTGCTCAGACAACCTCTGTGAACTATATCTGAAGAATTTATGAAGAATGAAAGCAAAGAGGTCCTGCAGGAATTACTTTAAAAAGCAGTAGAAATTAATAAAGAATTATGTCTACTCCTAAAGATTTTTAAGGCCTCCCTATAAAATTCTATAGTAGGAATAAAATTAAGTATTAGGTTCTATACAATGGTATGAAAACACTACATATAGAATGTAATAGAAAATTAAATATTTTGTCGGATACTTTCTCATAAGGGATAACTAAACAGTCTGCTTGGACCTTTAATCAATACCAAATTCAATTTGAAAAGGGAATAAAAATGGTGACAACTTTCCTGCAAAAAGAAAATCACAATATATCACAGTCCTGGGAGCATAAGCAGTTCTGAAGCAGAGCAGAAATGTTTCAGCAGCAGAAAATGACAGGGGAAAATGTCCCCTGAACGGTATTTGCACACCAGGGAAGAGCTGCTGTCACAGTGCTCCTGTGTTTCATGGAGGGAGTGAAGTCATTGAGGATACAGAATGTGAAATGAGGGAAGGGCAGGCTCCAGGCTCTGCAGTGTCACACAAAGGTGACTTTATTTCTTTTTTTGTGAATAGCCTCAGTAATTTTACCTGTGTTCTTTATTCAGCTGTAGAGCAGTGACTGGAATTCCAGGTGACTGCAGCCTGGCAGAGCTGGGGACAGGTAACAATTCAAATCTCAGAGAGGCTCTGACTGCAGAGGTGGAAGATCCCATCTAAGCACAGCATTATTTCTTGTGGAGAAGAACACTGGTTATGTTTGGAGGCCACAAACTGTGCCTGTCTGGGTTCTCAGTTACCTCAGTCCATGAGGTATTATTTTACCTGTTATTGCATAAACTCCAGAAAATGTGTTAGAAACAACATCCAAGTTCATGATCTGCATCGTGTGGAAGGAATTGCACTTTCAGTGATCTTTTCTGTGAAATATTCACCATCAGATGGTTGGTTTCTTCAGCTGCTTTGTGAAATGACCAAAAAAAAACCTTCTCTCTTTTGGGCATTTAGTTAAAAAAGCACTTTTTTTTCCAGCTATTTGACCTTTTCCAGTTCTCTTTGCCATAAATGCAGCTAATGTTAGAGTTTCTTTAGAGTTATGATAAAAAGAAATGTCAATGGCATCTTACAGTTGATTTTATGCTTTAAAAGAGATATGTACGAAAGGAAGAAATAAAGGGGAGAAAACAGATGATTTAATGGGAAAGTGGGCACTCAGAGAGGTGCCTCTTATCTGCACATGTCATTGTAGCACAGCCATACTGATATATTTTAGTGTTCTCTTTTGCTTGTACTTCATCAGGAACATGTTAGATGAGATGTATTTTACTCCAAGATATTTCAAATCACTTGATCCTATTTTAAAAACTAATTTTTGAAGCTGATGCATTGAAACACCACAAAGGTGTTCAAACATAAGGGCTCTCAAATGTCCTTGTGCTATTGACCATATCTTAATAATATCTCACGCTTGCCTCACATCACATTAAAGTCACATAAATCATTTCTCCCTGCACCCTGTCCCTCTCCCATATCAGAAATGAGATTGCTGTGTACCTGCAAGACATTTTTTCCCTTGGAAAATGAAAGCAGAATCATGCAGTAGCCAGTGTTTCAGAAGGAGCCAGTAGCATGGTTTCAAGTAGTTCTTTTAGATTTAAAGTAACTTCTGAGCAAAATCCACAAGTTTTTAACATTAAGGTCAGTACTGTGAAATAGAAAAAGGCAAAAGAAAAGAAAATTTTTTATTCTTTGGGCTGTGTGTGTAGCTGTAAATATTTTATAAAGCCAAGGCTAGCCAACAGGTAAATATTCAGTTTACCCATTGTGACTAATTAGGAGATATCTGAGCTTTGTGCTGCCACAGTGCCTTCAAACACCAATGGCCAGGAGCACAACAAAGACATATTCCTTATTGACTTGGACTGGTTTATGTTTTACCTTTATGCTGTGCTGCTGCAGACAACATTAGATATCTGTCTGCTCAGTCCAAAATCTAATTGAGCTTCCTGCTCTTGTCCTAATAATGTTAGAATGAATGGACTCAAACTTTGGTTTCACTCCCTGTGTATTTAAAATTAAACAATAAGGAGCAAGCAGAATATCTGGATTCTATGGCTGTAGCTGCTGGCAAGAGCAGTGTTTGTGTCTATAAATTCTGTTTGATATTGTTGGATCTCTTATGTGACAGCAAGGTTGAAATGAAAGTATTACTGCAGAGAATCCAGGCAGGAATAACACACCAGCCCAGCGGTGCTCAGATGTGGGAAGGTGGTCACAGCTTGGAAACCAAGATGATTTTTGCTTTGTTTTCCTTTCTCCTCCCTCAAAGTCTGGGAAAAATATTTTTGAATGTAACTTGGTTGTTCATGCAACCTTCATTGTCTGATTTTTTTTTTCTTTTCCTTCTACAAATAACTTGCTAGAGGAAAGTGTGGCTGGAGAAGATGTTTTTTAGATGCCTTTGAAGATGTAAGAACAGCAAATGGAGCCTGCAGTGGCATAAACTTCAAAGATCAGCCCAAGGAAAATCAAAGCATTTCTTTCAGTATATCAGCTTGCCCATAAATTGAAATTTTTCAACTCCTGGAGTATCCTCCATAGCGGGCACCTTACTGTTGATTTTGATGCCACCCAAAGATAAAAGGATGTGCAGTACTAAAAATCTGCTTTTTCTGTAGAATTGTACATCTCCATTCTAAAACAGCAGTTTTGTTGAACTATCAAACTTTTTTCCCTTAAACAGCCCATTTTTAAAAGTTTGGGGGCACAGGCAGCAGCCTTCCTGCTGAAAAATGAAGAAACCAGTTGCTGTCATCCCAAAACTGGTACTGGGTGATGATGATTTGAAAACCAAATAGGTTTAGCTGGTTGAATTATACTTATTGGTCTTGATACTACAACATTTTGTTATCAAATATTAAATGCCACTATTCTTGCATAGAGTGTGTGTGATACATAATAAATACTTCAGGATTAAATGCACAGTAGTGGTGCTCACCACCTGCTGAGTCCTTTGGGCTCCTGATTTCTGTTAATGTACAGGAGGAGATGTGAGCATGGTTTTGCTGAGGGGGGAGAAGGAAAGAGGAACATCCCACCATGAGCTGCATGTGGATGTCAGTGACATAAAAATCCACCAGCAGGTCCAGTATCCCAGTCTTTGTCTCCCACTGACTTACTCCTGAATCAGGGCACTCAGGGATTGATTGATTGATTGATTGATTGATGCCAGTGGGACATGCACATTATAGGTTTATGAACAGAACTTGAGAAAAAAGACAGAGACAGAGAAGAACAGAGAAAAAAGACAGAGACAGAACAGAGAAGACAGAGAAGTGGGAGGTCTTAGAGCCAGAGAGCCTTGAACCATGGGGGTGGATTTGCATGAGTGCAGAGGAGCACTGAGCCAAAATCTGCCTCCAGGCCTCTCAGGAGTCTACAGTGGAGGGTTCAGGGTCTTTAGCAGGTTAATATTGTTTCAGAGGTTGTTTAGTTGTTGTATATAGGTAAAGTCTTACAAAATAAGGGCCTTGTTACCCTTAATGGCTCAGGGCTGCTGCTTCACAGGGCAGTCCCAGATCCTCCTCACCCTTGCCTAGGCCTGACAGAGGTAGGCTTGGGCACCTGCATCTTATAGAAGTAAGAAACCAATATGCTTACAAAAGGAAACTAAAAAGTAAAACTTCAGAAGGAATCTGGAAACAATTTACCACCAGCCACCAAGATGAGAAATTTAAAACCAGAAGCTTTTAAAGAGAAATTTTAAACCAGCTAAGCAGAAAAGGGCTGTGGGAAAGAGGCTCAGCTGAATTAGAGGTAGAAAAACAAGTTATAGAACTATCATGTGCTCACATCATGGTTTATAGTGGTTGGCTGAATTACATTTATTGTGTCTAAATGGGATGTAACTGATTACAGGGTAACTGCTTAAAAAGGCCTGGGTTTTGCAGGCTCTCCTTTGCACCTGCCTGGGGGCTTTGCATCTTCTGCTTCATAACATTTAGTGAAGATTTCTCAGATTTTGTCCTCCAACAGTGGCGCTTTGCTTTCTCACTCTTTTTTCCCTACACCAGTGTTTGCTGTGCTGAGGGGTCGCTGGGGGCTGAATTGGGGTCAGCTGTGGTGGCTCAGTCACAGTGGGGTCACTCACAGAGACAGCAATGCTTAGCTTCAGCTGCTGCTAGAACATGAACATGACCAAAATCTTCAGTAGCTAAGGAAGAATTGACTTTTTTAATAACATACCTCCATAAACTCCTCATAAGTGCTGTGTTAACCTGGCTTTTCAGGCATCCTGAGCTTATGCTTATGCATGCTTAGCTATTAGCTTATGCATGAAGCTATTTCCATAGCTTCATGTCCAAGGATATCTCTGCATTTTTGTGCCTGGGGATAGGAAAAGTTCATGTAAGATTCCATAATTGTTGGAATGACAATTAAAAATCTTCCAGACTCTAATTTTATGCCTCATGCCTTTTCAGGATTGGAGAATGCATTTCCATTTAAGGAAAAAAAAAAGCCAAAAAAAATTATTTATTTTTTTTTTTTTGTAATGTCTCTGTATAGGAGAGGTCTTTATATTAGATAGCAGCTGGTCTGCTTTTGAAGTGGGCAAAACACAGCAGGAGCTAGTAAGAACTTCTTTTTGTTTTTTTCTTTTTTGAACATTCCTGTGTTTTGTCTCTGACCTGGAAGAGGTTGTTTATTGCCAGGTTCCTCTTTTTGTTCTCCTCTTTCTTCTATGAGGTGGAATGTGCATTCACAAATGAATCTGCAGAGATGTGACTGTCCCTGTTAATGTTCACAACAACACTCAGTGAAATTCAGATGCTTCTTGGGGAGAATGCAGAGTTTGTTCAAGGCCTGTTTCAAAGAATGTCCACTGGGTCAGAAACAAGGGATCACACATCCTAAAGCAGTACAAGGATTACATGTGTGATTGCTGGCAGATCAAACTCACTGTCCTCTGTGGCAAAGTGAGACATATAAGCTGTTCAAAGAGTTCCTTTTTTATCACCCACGCTGACTGCAGGGCTTTGAACAAAAACGTCTTTTGAAAAGTCTTTCTCAAGATTACATTTTTTTCACTGTTGCATGTTAAAAAATGTGTGTACTCTGTGTTTTGGGAAGAGAGAAGTGTGGAATTAGGAAGGGCACTGTTATTTTAAAGGCAAAACACATTTTGCATGCAACTCAAAAAGTGCCGTAATTAAATCTCATGTCTCAAAGATCTTGAAGACATTATGCCTGAAAAATATTTGGAAACTCCATTACATGAGTGAGTCCAGGGCTGGTAGAGTTCACTGAAGTTCAGTGATTTTCTGCTGTGCCCTCACAGTTTCTGTAATCTGCTTTTGCAATTACTCTGCCATATCAGTGCTCAGAAATACATGTGATGCCACTACTTCAGGCAATACATTTGGATTTAGGAACCATTTTTATCACTGATGCAAGTTCACAGGTTATTCCATACAAAATCCAGGTGGTCAGAGAATTAATACAATAAAACTGTTTTTCTCTCCTCCACAAATGTAAATACTCTTGGTGCAATTGGCAAAAAAACCCCCCACAAAAACAGAAAAGGGGAATCTATGGATGTCACAGCCCCTGGTTTGAGGTGAAAATTGCTGCCTCCAAGGTAACAGCCTCATTTGCAGCTCTGTAGTTCAACTTGCCATAAACTTGGAAGAGAAAATGTCTTTTGTTTTCTCAGCAAGTGCAGGCCCTGAAGTAACTGGAGAAAGGAAGAAAGGAATTAAAATGTTTTTGTAGGCTTCAGACAGTTTGGTTCAGTGTCAAGTTAGAAATTTGAAATGTAGATGGGGAGGATGATTCTTTCTAATGACCTCAGGTGCTCTTTTGGATGGGGCTTGCATAAGGTTCTGTGTGGCATGGAAGTGCCCTGTTTTGGTTTGTATCTAGCAGAGATGTGGCATCTTGAACAGGAGGGATTTTCTATTTTCTGGTGTAACCTGTACCTGTGGTGGCTAAAGGATGTAGGAGGAGATGAAGGGGCAGTACAAAACAACTGCATTAATGTCAGGAGTGGATTGGTCACATCCTTCAGGGCTTAGATAAACCCACCAGGATTTATCTCCTCTGAAAAGTGTTCCTGCTTGGTCCAGCATGTGAAAAAAATGCTTGGGATTGTTTCTCTCATACAGTGCTCTCAGATATTTGGGTTATTTTCCTTCCAAATGTATCAACTTCCCATATTTTTGAGCAGTAAAACATTTGTGTTTCTCCTTTATTACAAAGTCACTGCTCCTTTTTCACTAAGTCTATCATGAATCTTGCAAATATGCCAGAGTGGATCATGACACCATAGACTGAGGGCTGAGGCTCTCCTCTTCCTGCTGCTTTCCTGATATTCCACAGAAACAGCAGTCCCTTCTGACATATTCAGTGTTGTGGGACTGCCTTGCTTTGTCTTTGGTTAAATATGTTAAATAGACATTAAATAAATGAAAATCTTATTTCTGTGCCATATTACTTGGGCAGCCCTGTCCTTGGAATATGTTTGTTGTTCTGTACCTGAAGTCTGAAATGACCAACCTGAGCTCTCTTTCAGGAGAGAGATCCATTGACAAGGAAGGAAGGAAATGAGCAAAGTGAAAAGCCCCAGAAGCAAAGAACTCCACACCCACTGGGTACATTTCTGGCTGTGTGTGCTTTATACAGATTTCTTACAGCAAACTCTTTGAGCTTTTCCAGCAGATTTCCCCTGCCCTGCCTAGATCTGTGGCTGAGTTAAATCCTGGAGAGGTGGCATTGGCCACTGTAGACCATCTTTGAAGTGCTCTGTGCAAACCTGGCCAGCAGGAACAAGACAAAACTATAAAATTGACTAAGTATTCTCCCAAGGTTTTCTCCTTGTCACTGTTGCTGTCAGCTCGTGCTCCAAGACAAGCTGGAGATGTTCCAATTGCTGTTTAAGAGGCTCTGGAAGTCTGGCAGCACAATGTGCCTTGGGTTGAATGTGTCTGGTATGTGCTGAAAGAGAGACTGCCTCTGTCATCACCCTTTTTACCCAATAAAAAGTGTTTCCTGGTGTTCTAGAGGAGGTCTGGCTGAAGAGCTACCAGGTACCGGTATGCTTGGTTATCCTGTCCTCTGACAGGGATTTTTGCATTGTTTCTGGTTTTCTTTGGGATATGAAGCTGTTGAGGAGAGTTTTTCTTAACACAGTTATTCTTTACTGTAATAAGATTTTAGTAATGCTTCAAATGAAGAACCTAATCCAGTTTTGGACACTGCAGAGTTACATGTGGAAAGCAACAGAAAAAGCCTGAAGGAAAACAGTAAGAGCAACATGGAGGGCAAGATTTAGTCATTACAATAGTTTTGTTGGGATGACAGCACTTAAAGAACATAATATTCTTCAAGAACATAAAAGGAAAGAAGAGAGTAATCTCTTCCTTCTGTCTGTAGTGGACAGGAATAGAAATTAATGGGGTTAAATAGCATCAAGAAAGATTCAGTTTAGGCTGTAAGGAAAAGCTTTTTAACATTAGGGTTAGTGAAGCACTCAGCTGGATTGTGTGAGAAGGTTGTGCCACGTCACTGAAGGAGAACTGAGGCAGTCACCTGTCAGGAATGACACAGCTACAGATAATTACAGTGCATGTAACACACGAGGGCCAGTTCCCATCTGTTTTCGCTGTCTCTTCTCACACTGTGCCTCACAGGCAGGTGGAGCCTGTTGATTAATGAAGTGGCAATACTTTTGCCAAGTGGGTTGTTTTATAAGAGCTGATAAACCCTGGGACAGGAGGGCTTGAGGGGGCACATCTCACCTGCTTGGAGCTTCAGGACAGACCCGCATTTTCCTGTGCTTGAGCAGTGACAGCCCAGCTGGTGCAGGACAGAATTCACAAAATGACCAGGTTGGAAGAGACCTTCAAGATCATTGAGTTAACCCAGCCCCAGCCCCTCAACTCAACCCTGGCACCCAGTGCCACATCCAGGCTTTGTTAAACACACCCAGGGATGGTGACTGCACCACCTCCCCGGGCAGCCATTCCAGAACTTTATCACTCTTTCCATGCAAAACTTTTTCCTAATCTCCAACCTGTATTTCCCTTGGCGCAGCTGGAGGCTGTGTGCTCTGGTTGTGTCAGTGCTGCTGGAGAAAGAGCCCAGCCCCAGCTGAGCACAGGCACCTTTCAGGAGCTGTGCAGAGTGATGAGGGCACCCCTGAGTCTCCTTTTCTCCAGGATGAGCACCCCCAGCTCCCTCAGGGGTTCCTCTCAGGGTTTGTGTTCCCAGCCCCTCTCCAGCCTCGTCTCCTCTGGATGTGCTTGAGTGTCCCCACATCCTTGCCAAACGGAGGGGCCCAACACACAGCAGGGGTTTAGAGGAAAAAGTTTCCTTCTCACACCCAAAGAGATTTGGATTTAGCCCTACTGGGCAGGGCTGTGATCACCTTGCTTTGATATGAGTTGACTTCACACAAAAACTCATGGAGGAGAGCTCTGCAATTAGGCCTGGTATTAACATGGGAAAGGCAAAGCTTGGTCTGCAATTTCTGCTGCAACACCCATTTGGCAAATTTAAAACTGTGCTCTGAAATGTAATTTACTGTCATGCAAGAATTAAATAACATCAGTGGGGAAAAAAGATAAATTATATTCTTTACCTAGGGAAATCTTTTGGTGGTAATGCTCGGAGATGTGTGTGCCTGTAATTAAATGCCCAATTTAATATGGGCATCTCACCTTGATAATTAAGCAATAAAGGCACATCAGAATGCATTTCTAGGTGCTTATAACCTGACTTGGGTGGTGCTATAAGGCATGAGGCCAAGGATTAAGTGGCTTAAACCACCTGAGAAATTCATTAATACCTAGAAATTTGCTGCCTGGAGTGTTTTGTTGCCACTGGGGACTAGACTTGTACATAAAATGGAGGAAAATGGATGGTGTTACTGGGAATTTCACACAGTGGGGCTGAAAGCTTTAGGATTCTTCAACAGTGGCCACATCAAGTGCTATCAGAGGATCATTTCAGGCTTTAGTGTACTAATTTAGGATGACAATCTAAAGGGACAGTGCTGTTTTTAAGGGCATGGGAACAATATTGAATACAATATTTCTCCACTTCATCTTGTTCCATTTGTTCCCTTCTCATATTTCCCTTCATTTTTTTTTCCAAAACCCAAATAATTATGTGTATAATCCACCCAATAATATTCTTCTCATATATAGCAGCAAAATCTAGATGAGTGCACATGCATCTTATTCCAGTTTTTATCTCTAACTCTATAAAACTTCTCTCAATATACCCCAAGTGAGTGATTTATCCCTGGGGCATCACCCACATGTTGGTGCTCACTAGGACTGGGCTCACTTGGAGAGAAGCATTGGGCAGTGCAGCATCCTGGGCTGGCACTGAGCATGAATGTTTAATGCCTTCGTGATTCTCTGGGTTCACTTCATCAAACAGCTAACACCAGAGTCTTTTCTCTGGCATCCAGCTTTCACCAGAGCTCTGATGGTAATGGATTTACACTGGATTTACAGGCATGTAGGGAATCTATAAAAAAATCAAGCCATTGGAGTATATTTTGACAAATGAAACCATTATACATTTTGGTGTTTTGTTTTTTCTTTCCCCTTTGATGCATTCAAGATTTATGTTCTTCATTTCCCTCTGTTTCCATGCACATGCCCAGAATATCTCTCTAAAATTTTGTTTTCTGATTACTGCAAGGTAATGGGTTCCTAGAACTAGCACACATACCCCTGTACAATTTTATGTCAGTGGGGACTTACTGAGAACTGTAGAGATGATAGTTTTAGCTGTCATCAAAGATGTGATGCCTGTCTGTTTATTTTTGGTTGGATGAGGTATAATTGCTCTTCTGGCTGACATTAATAAATGGTGTTGACTGGAGTGTATTCTTCTGATTGCTTCAATGAGTGACATGTATCATGTGCTGATTTTTGACTATGAAACAAATATCAGGAGAAAGGAGATTATTAACCTCTTGCAATGATGTGAGATTTAGACCCTATAAAATGGAGTAAAGAAGGATCTCATGCTCCTTGGTGTTTAGTGAAGTAACATCAACAGGAAACTATTAATTCTCTCTCAATTCATGCTCTCAGGATAGGATATGTGCTTATTTTTAAATTTGAAATATTATTTCAAAAATTGAAACTAAGATATTATATACAACACCACAGGAACTTTTGAGTTGAGTCAAATTTATTCAGAAATCTCTGTTCCACTTTTTTTTTTTCAATGCAAAATTGACATATCTCAGCAGAGATGTGTTTGCAGTTCCAGAATTAGAACTGAGATTTGGGATGCACTAAATGTCTTTGGTTACATTTTGGCCCAAGTTCTGTTTCATTTGAATAAACAAACTTTGGAAGGGCTTGGGGGGAAGTGATTGATAGGGAGAGATTAAATTTTCCTTCCCATTTGAAAAAAGGAATATATTCCAGGCTCTCTGTATTTCTGCAGTGTCTGAAACATTCCCCTTTATCTTGTGGCTCTGCAAATGTTCTGCCTGGCACTCATCTCATCTGCCTCTGTGTTGCATTTCTAAATTTATTTCCTAATGATTTATTTGTGACATTTTTCTATGCTTACTCATATTCCTATGATGTGATGCCTAAACTTGTGCACTAAAATTCATCTTCAAGTACTTTTTTTCAGAGCATTTTATGATACTGAGTTGAAAATGAGGGCAAATGTCTGTTTCACAATATAATGGAGTACCTGCTACCTTCCTTTGGAATATCCAGAAATATTTCTCACACACTCATCTCCTATGTGTAAGAATTTTCCAAAAGACAGCAAAACCCCTTCTTGATAGAAATTGAATTTTTTCCATAATTGACATAATCTCACTTAAGTTGTTTTATAACTTAGTAAGATGATTTTATGTGTTGCATTTGTTGCACTGCAGGATTTAGGGAATGCTGCAGATCCAAATACATTGCTGGTAATCAGGAACAATGCATTTTTTGCCAGCTGATATTTTTCTTGTGCCACTTTTAGAATGGTTTTTTCACATTTACTTACATAATACCCCAAATACAACTTCTGGACCTACCCATCTTATAAATTAGGAGGATTATTTAATGCTCTGGATCAAAGCATGGAGAAGGGGAGAGGGAGAAATGTTCCTAAGCATATAATAATATAATATCATCATCATCATCATCATCAGTAATTATCTTTGAGATGATGAAAAACTGGAAGGCTTTGAAATAATAGCACTCAAAATGCTCAGGGAAATAAAAGGAGATGTTGTGGGCATAAAGAGATAATGAGACATACATATTGTGCCTCTACTGGGCAGCATCTGGGCAGAGAGCACAAAATAAGGATTGTAATACAGGCACTTGTAAACACTTAGGGGGAAGAATGCAGGCTGATATAGCAAATATAACTATGAATAGCTGAATGGGAATTATAAAAGGAAAAAAGTGAACTAATTCTATTAAAGCTCAGTCCTGGGAAATGTATTAGAATGAGTCTCCTCTTTGCCTGGGGCGTTCTAGCCTAGCATGGAAATTGCAGTGCCAGATCATTTCCTGCAGTGTGCTATCCAAAGGCAGGGGGGATTATCCTAATGACCTGTGGGCCTGAGGCGTTTCTGAGCTCAACTTCTTGGTTCATGTAAACATAATGCTTGGGAGAAGTTGAATGATATTATTTTTCCATCTCCTTTGCTGCTGTTTGTTGCTGTTCAAGACCCCATAGCAATATGAGAATTTGTGTTGGATGGGATCCCATAAGATTGTGACACCAAAAGGTGTTCCCTTAGGAATTGTGCTTCTGAACCTCTTGCATGGAGGTGTAATGGATGGGACACATAATTTGAGCTCTGTGTGGTGACCCCTGCCTTTGTTCATTGAGTATCTGTACCATCCACTTGAGCTGCATTAGGTCAGAGCACTTTTTGAGTTAAAAGTCTTTGGTTAACAGGTGGCCAACGAAAATTCTCAGGAAAAGCTGTATTCAAAGGTATGTGTGTTGTAACCTGTGGTGAGGACTTCAGAGCTTGATGTGGTTGATCTCAATGGTTCCTTTTCCAAGAATTTCCATCTTTAGTCTTATCTCTTCTGGTGCTATCTGTGCTATTGATCACATAGTAAAGGTCGATCACAGATCAGTAGCTGCTAATTTACAGATGTGCTTTGAGCCTCCAGAACTGCTGCCACACTAATGAGAAACTCGAGTGTCATTAGTGACTGCACTGACAAATATCCAAGGCATTGTCCAGGGACCATTGGAAAACAGCCAAGTCAGTGCCAGCAAACCTTCCTTGTGTAACTGCTTGCATGGACTCTGCAAGGCCCTTTAAAAAAGCAATTTTGAATGTGTTGCTTCCTCTCTCTGAGGTTTTTTGTTCTTCACTGTGTTTCTGCTGTAACAATCCTGGTACTCTCCTTAGAGTGCACATCTGGGCTACAGAGTTCTCTCTTGCCTTGGGAGAAAAGTGAGACCTTTAGATGCAATCCTTGCTTTAGTTGCTCTATGTATTCCAACATGCACCTGTTGATATTGTTCAGTCTGCAGCACAATGTACCTGCAAGTTCCTATAACTTGAATGTAAAGCAACCTGTGGAAGTAGAGAGAAAAAAAGTCCTCAGTTTGCATTTGGATGCAGAGGGAAAGAATTCAAGACAAATTCCATGCTGGAGATTACACACAAGCAACCCAGTTGGAAAGGGAGATTCCAGTGCTTTTGTAGCTGTCTGCCAGAGCAGGGCAATTACACAGCAGCCACCCAGCCCTGAGCCCTGTGCCAGGAGCCTGAGCATGTAATTGAACAGCCACAGATACATTGAACTGCCACCTGTTTCCTCTCAGGATTATAGAAGGATGTAAATATCACACTTGAGAAAATCTTAAGAACACCTGCAAGTATTTCCTGACTCATGAAGAATTTATCTCCAAGGTTACCCACCCTGTGCCACAGGTGGAGTCAAACACAGGCTAAAATATTTTGTAAATGGTGTGAAAACCTCAGAAAGCTGACCGTGGCTCTCACTTTGGAGCACAGAGTGTGCTCCATCTCACACACAGACATTTCCTTCCTCAGGATTCCCTGCCCTGCCCTTCCTCACTGCATATGAAAATCCATAAAGATTGAAGACATGAAGGGCACATTCAAATCTGAAGAGCTGAAGACACTCAACTTTAAATTTCTTCTTGAGCAGGCTGGAACAGAATGGTTGTCCTCTGAACTGGGGGTAAAATGTGTTTTCACAGTCAGCTATTGAAAAATTGGAGAGCAGCTATTTTGGAAGGAGTTTGTCTGAAGTCTGCTTTGTGTCCTAGGTCTCTGCTAAAGAGCATGCTTCTGTTTTTGACAAATGGGACCATTATGCTTTTTGAATAAAGCTTCTGAAAACAGCCTTTTAAAATCCTCCTATCCTATTAAAACCATTTGAGATTTTAAATAGGTCAATATAAATACATCAACATCTGTGATTATCAGCTGACAAAAGCTTTGCCTGCTTTGGACAAAATAACATCTGAAGTTCAGACCTTCCTATTAAAGAGGCAAACTAAACAAACATTTGCTGAAAATTCAAAGGCAACAAAAAGCAATATGGAAGTGCTGAATGATAAGACTACTGTTTTATTAATATAAAGACTTTCCTTAATCTCAGAATTCAATGGCAAATACAGAAATATTCAGGGATTTGCAACAGGGGGCTGCTCCATGAGGGTGGATGAGTCGGGAGCTGTGGCAGAAATTAAGCAGCAACTTCCCTTCCTACGCAGGATTCCATTCATAAGAACACCCCCTTGAGCACTGACACAGAGAAAAGCTCCAAATGCCAGTGTCTGTTAATGTTTGTGGCTCTTGTCTACACAGAGAACTTCTGCTGCCTTTCATCAGCATGACATGCTCATCAAAGAAAACTTCTTTTATTCCCATTTGATTACTGTTACAGTTTTGGACTAGGAAAAGCAAGTACAGAGATAAAAGCAGACTGTCAGCTGTGACTGAGAGTTGTTTCCCTCTATTTCTGGCTAGCTGGAGACAGATCTCTGTGAGCACTGATGACAAATTCAATCCATGGGCCAGGCTTGTTCTGTCACTTCATGCTCCTGAATGCAGCTTTTTGGGGCACGAGTTCTTGGGGATGGCTCCTGCAGAGGGGCCACTTCATTCCTGCTGTTGCTGCGTAACAATTTTAGTAACATCCCAGAGCTTTTGGTAAAACTGGAGTTATTCCAGTCCCTGAGTCAGCTCTGGCATGGTTCAGGGCCTGGGAAGGGAGCAGATCCCCCTAGAAAACCAGTGTGTATTCCTACTGCTTCTTACTCAGCAGCGGGATTTTGCCAATTATCTGACCTTTCACAGGAGTTGTAGATGAAAGAGAAATACATGAAGTTACAGCACTTGTGGTGTAAGTTGGAAGCTTCCAAGCATGAAGCAGGGTGGCTGTCTTTCTAATGCAATGATTACAATATTTATTGCATCAACAGCAACTCTTTTGTCCTGGTCAACCAGAGGAGCATTTTTCCTACTGGATACAGGTAGAAATTGAAATCTGAGGCCATTTAGGTTTCCCATTTCACATGTCAAGCTCACTTGATGCTATTGATGGGTAGCAGACTTAAGATTTTATTACTTAGCAGTATACTCTGTGTTAAAGTTCTAGGAGAAAAATCAAAACGCTCCCCCAAAAACAAAACCAAACCAAAAAAAACCCCAAAAGGATGAGGATTTTTACCTTGCTCTCTGTTCTGAGGAAAAAAATTGTTCTCCAGAGCATTGGCTTCTGAGTGTGCAGCCTTCATCTCTGTCTCTTTACTCTGTACTACTTATTTGGTGTGGTTTTTTTTTCTTTTGAAGCATTAGGCACAAAATGTGGAAAAAAGACAGTTACAGACTTTTTATCTAATATGTTTAGATTTGTGCCTCTATTCAAAGCACAGACATCAATTTTCTTAGTTCCTTTTTCAACAGTGTTTTGTAAGCAAAAGTACAGTTATAATTGCAGCAGTTACCTTCCATGGGAGGCTCTTAGCACATTAACCTATTGAAGTAGTTCTGATCTGTTTTCTATCTGAATCCTGTGGATCTTTATGCACATGTAATGATTACTTGCATAAGAAAATTCATAGCATTCTAGAATCAGGCAATGCTGCACTTCAGCTGCTGAGTGCAGCATTTGATCTGCTTCACCATCAAGTTCCTCACTGTTGATATATTTGACTTTGGAACTGGCATCTCAAGAGCCTGTCACTTTCCAATTTAATTCAGGACATGGAATAACAGAATGGTTTGAGTTGGAAGGAACCTTAAAGCCCATCCCATTCCATCTCTGCCATGGGCAGGGACACCTTCCACTGTCCCCGGCTGCTCCAAGCCCTGTCCAACCTGGCCTTGGACACTTCCAGGGATCCAGGGGCAGCCACAGCTTCTCTGGGCACCCTGTGCCAGGGTCTCAGCACCCTTATAAGGAAGAATTTCTTGCCAATATCCAACTTAAATCTCTGCTCTTCTAGTTTCAAACATGGGGTTTGTTTGATTCATGCCGCACGCTGCAGAAAGAAGGACTCTGCAAAGGTCAAGACACCAGGAAGGCTGAGGAGCTGGTGAACATTCCCAGTGCAGAGAGCAGAATGGATTTTATCTACAAAAATTCTCCAGGACAATTGGGACCACTTGCTTCTTAAACCTCGAGGAACTTCTGGGTTCAAACAAGCAAACAAACAAACCCTCAAGAATTAGAATTATTTACCAAAGAATATGAAGTTATTGCCCTGCTCTTCAACTCTGTTTTATGAAAGAAAGCTGTAATTTCCTATTCCCTAATCCCTGTTTGCTGTGGAGGCCTGGACACATCCTTTTCAGCTCCCTTCTCAGCTCCCTTTTCAGCTCATTCGCATAGCAAAGCAAGCAATCAGCACCCAGCCACAGCCTTACAAGAGGAATATCAGGATTTAATGAGGTCATGCAAGTCTCTCACAAGGGACATGAGTTGTGTGTACTCCCACAGACTGCCCAGGTCCTCCCTCACACAGCCACTTCTACCTGAGGAACACCCACAGCTCCTTCAGAGCATGGACTGGAGCTGCCATGAGCACATTCCCTGCCATCTTCCAAAGGGAAAATGATGAAGGATATGATAAAGATCATAATCGCTGCAAAGTGTGTTGCAGTTCTGTTTCTAAGCTTTCCCACAAAGTCATATATGGATACATTCTTCTTGGAACTAAAAGAATTCATAGGATCACAGAATACCCTGAGTAGAAAGGACCAAAAGGGATCACCCAGTCCAACTCCTGGCTCCACACAAGACAACCCCAAGGATCCCACCATGTGCTCCTGGAGCTCTGGCAGCCTCAGGGCCATGCCCATTCCCTGGGGAGCCTGGGCAGTGCCAGCACCCTCTGGGGGAAGAACCTTTCCCTGATACCCAGTCTGCCCCTCGGGAGGAGCTGCAGCCCTCAACGAGGTCTGACCTCAGTATCCTGTTATCCAGAGCCCTTAACAAATTGAGTCTTGGTTTTAATGAGCACAGACAGGAAGGTCAATCCTAATGGACCTAAAAGTACACCCAGAGGACTGTTTATATAGCAGAAAACAGTCATAAAATCTTTGAGGTTAGAAAAGCCGTCTAAGATCCTGAAACCCAACCTTTGATCAAGCACCACCATGTCCACTAAATCACATCAGGGAGCCCCATGACTGCTGATGTCCTCATTTACAGGCAGATGGGAATGCAGAGGTTTATTTACAGCCCTGCCTGCTTCCATTGTATCCCATAGGCAGGAGCAGGGAAGTGGTTGTCCACCAGCTGGGAAATTTGCATCTGGAATCTGGAAATTTTGATTTGAATCTGGAAATTTGAATCACCACAGGCACAGAGCTCTGTGTTACTGCTGCCAACAACTCCAACACATGATCACAGTAGCCCATGGAAGGGCTTGGATTATCTGCATGAACATGGATCACAGCTGGATGAAGCTGGATTGACAGGAGGCACCTCTGGTTCTGTGGCTGCACTGCCCTCACCTGTGGCTCATGAAACAGAGATGATAAAATCAAGGTTTACAGCGCTACTTAAAATCATGCTGCTAATGAGGAAGTTAGTCATGCCCTAAAACTTAGGGAAAAACTCATTTGTCCACATCAAGATCTTTTTCTACTTTAGAACGGGGTTTTTTTTCTGCATGAATAGAGTTTCTTCCACTGGCTGTTTCTTACTGTGTATAAATAAATAAATAACTAAAAAGAGCTGAAGTGGAAAAAAAGCAGTGTGTTCTGTTTTCGGCAACTATGACTTGATTCTTTGCTGCCATGGCTTCAGCAAGGCTAGAAGGAAGTAGATGGGCATTCATGTGTGAGAAAAAGCCTATGTTTTTAACAGAATTAGGCAGCTGAGCTCATTTCCACCCCATTAGGATCTCTCTATGAGACAGTGCTGCCAATGAAAGCGCAAGAGATTAGTTTTCTCCTCAGTAGCTTAAGCAATGCTCTGGGCACCAAATACAGATCATGACACTTTTCATTGGGATATTGCAGAGCTCATGCAGGGAACTGATCCAGATCCTACCTTTCAATTTCTCAGCAAAGCCATTTCCACACACACCACTGTGCACTGAAAGAGTTTATTTGGAAATGGAAAGAAGAGAAAGGAGCTAGACACTTATTGGAAATCCATTTGCTGGAAGTGTGTTAAGGAAAGCTAAGAGTTTCTAAGAAGAGGTCTGTTAATAGGCTACTGAAACATTCCAATAACTACAGCTACAGCTTGGCACCATAGGTCTGCAAGTTGTAACAGCATTTATGGTGAGACACACTTTTTTTTCATTTATTATGCCACCGTATTTATATAAAGAGCATACCTTATTCCTAACCTCATTTTCCTCTAATATTCCTACCTACAACAAGTGCTGAAAAAGTCAGTTGGATGGTTGGTTGTTCTCCAACTGTTAATGATTTCTTCCTGTTCAGAGTAAAGGGCAAGAAAGAAGGGCAGGGAAAAAATAATTACTGCTTGGCTATTAAAATAACAATATTCCTACTGGAGATGTGTTAGCATTTGCTCCCTAGGTGGTTATAACTTATCCTGAGAAGATTAGAAACATCCTGGATCTCCAAGTGGCATCCATTCAGTTCCACTCAAGATTTACAGATACAACCACTTTCGCTTCCCTCCTCATCTTCAGAAAATCTCCTGTGAAATTTAAAACTCGAGAGTGTCACAGCTGCAAAGTGAAATGGGTCTGGTTAGAGTGAAGACAGTCAGAACCATTCTGTGAGGATTGTCCATTTTTTTCGTGATTCAGGAGTAGCAGCCACTCCTTTTGTCACCAGCTGTGGATCCTCACATGGAATCTCTGATATGATGGGGACGATCTGATTCCCTGGTCATCTGGAGGGATTTGCTCTCTACACCATTTCATATTGGCAGAAAACAATAATAATGATCACAGGAGAAACAACAATAATAATGAAAACCCAGTAACAACAATCCCAAAATCTCCAATTTCTAAGGCTGGAAAATTACTTAGAGCAACACAGAATATGCCACAACCATAACAATGATAAGGTTGGGCAAAAGGGGAGTCCTCAGGAATGTGGTTGGAAACTGAGCTGGGGGAAGAGAGGACAGAGATGCCAACTGGTTCCTTTCCCCAGTTATTCTCTTAACCAGACCAAGAGATATTGAAATTCCTGCAGCTGAACTATGGCTGCAATGCTCTCCAGCAACACATGTTTATGAAGGGTCTAGATAGAATTTATGACCAGCTGTTTAATTCTAATTTCATGCTCATGTCCTCCTTCCGCCAGGGTGTTGGAGTCAGCAGTGCGGTGCCATTAAGGCCATGGATGGTTAGCTCTTATGGGAATGTACATATTTGGACAAATGTGCATTTCCAAATGCTAGAGACACTTGTTGGGGCAGTGGAGGACAGATAAGAGTTTGCTCTGAACAAAATCAATGCCTTGCATTTAGCCCAGTAATTGCCCTTTTCCAGGATGTGCTTGCATTTTAGCTCAAACAAAATAAAGCAAAACAATTTTATGCCCCAGGGAAGTGCGAGCAGAGCACAATGGGAGGGGCAGGGTCAGCACTCCTTTAAGACCATTTTTATCTGATCCGCCTGACACTAAGAAAAGCCCTTAAAGGATTTTAATAGAGGCATTATGTGGGAGAAAATACAAATAAAACAGCTCTTCTGACACATTGTCAAGCCTATAAAAAGTGTAGCTGCTAACCCAGCCAGGACTCTCAGTGTAATCTGAACATACAGCAGTGTCAGGATTACAGCAGTCTGGTTAATACCCCAGTAGACATTTTTTAAAGTCTCATTGAAATCCAAGCTGGTTTCTCAGTCCATGAATAACTCTTTAAATGCAGCAATCTTTTCTTATTATTACGATGATGATTACTATTATTGTTTAAATGCAGCTGGATTAATTGCCTGCTCAGAAAGTGACTCAATACAAAACAATACCAAACTGTTCTTAGTATCTGTAATCTCCCTGCTGGATCTCACTGCACATCCACAGGTTTCTATCATCAGACACAGAATCATGGAATGGTTTGGGTTGGATGGGACCTTAAAACTCATCCAGTGCCACCCCTGCTATGGCAGGGACACCTTTCACTGTCCCAGGTCACTCCAAGCCTCGTCCAGCCTGGCCTTGAACACTTCCAGGGATCCACAGGCAGCCACAGCTTCTCTGGGAAACCTGTGCCAGGGCTCCCCACCCTCAAAGGGAAGGATTTGTTTAGGCACTGGCAGGGGCTCTGAGGTCTCCCTGGAGCCTTCTCTTCTCCAAGTGAACACTTCTAGGTCTCCCAGCCTGGCTCCAGTCCTTGGGGCACTTCTATAGCCTCCTCAGGACTTGTTACAAGAGGCCAAGTCTTTCTTGTGCTGGGAGCTCTGAGCTGGATGCAGTGCTCACAGAGTGCTCCTTCTCCTTCCCAGCACCTGAGCTGGCCAGGAATATCCCTGTGCTGGGCAGAACATCTTCTCTTGTGCTGGCAGAGGAGACACTGAGCAGTTGGATGCAAGCTCCACTCTCAACTTGCCTCCCTGCCCCATCAGCAGTTCAGGATTAATGACAAGTCTGGCTTTTTATCACAAAGAAGTGCAAGATTGGAAATGCCAAAAATGCATTCTTATGTGAAGGCTGGCATTTCAGCTGATGAACTAAATAAGTCTGATTTAGGGTTATTTCTACCTGGGTATTAATTTCTGCTTATAATAGAAGCACCAGACATGTGCTGTCCAGTGCAGCTGAATGCAGCTTTATTTCACGTCTCAAAGCCATCTCCTAGCAAGTTGGATTTGTCACATCCTGGACAGGAGGATTATCCTCACAAGAGTATTACCCCTGTAGCTGAAAATTTCTGGTTCTTAATTTCTGTTTCTTCTTTCTTCATACCTTCCTTATTTTCTGGCTGATGGAGTGCACACACAGAGTACACTGTATTTTAGCTGTTTGATGTTATTGCCTCCTGTTTGTGAAGACATGCTCAAGCTAGCTTTAAACTGCCTGTTGGAAGCATATCCCAGAGGAGAATGGGATCCAACAGGAAGAAAAACATCCCTGTATTTAATGAGTTTATTCAGTGCCATTTGCAGCATTTATGGAGTTTCAGTGGCTGCACTGCTAAGGATGCATAGTCCCTGCATTTGAGAGCTAGGCTGGTATAAGAATAAAACAGACTGGAGAGGTGACAAGCACGTTGCTTTGCACCCTCATTCCTGGAGATTAAAATCTTCCTTTTAGTAAGTGATCAGGTGTGTCGGATTCATGTTCTCTAAACCTGAGAGAAGCAGTGAGAGAAGCAGAGAAGAGAATGATCCAAACAATTCTTATCTCACGCGCTGCTCCTGTGTTGTGCCAAAGCAGAATGCAGTGTGGAGATTGTTTACCCAGAGTGATGGGGTTTGGTTTCCTTGGCCTATCAGGGCCAAGCTGTGTGCAGACTGTGGGTCAGCAGGCAGTCACAAGATTCTGGGCAGTTGAGTGCTTGGGCAGTTTCAGTTTAAATGTAGTGTAATATAGCGTGATATAGTATAGAATAATATAGTATAATAAAGTAATTAATTAACCTTGTAATATCATGGAGTCAAATGCATAATTCCTCTTGCCAATTGGGTGAATTTACACTAATACAGGTGTGTGTTTGCTTTGACAGTGGGGAAACTCTTCATGACTTTGTAGTTTCACCAAATTATCCCCAAAGTCTGTTGCAGTTCCAGTGCTACATTTTTGTGCCACTTTGCTTTAGATATAAATGGATTAAACAATAATGTTAATTGATACATTTATGCATGGGGTTGTAAAACAGGATTTCACACTTTCTGAGACTAAACTGCTAGGATGTCAGGCCATCTAAAGCTTGGAATTCTGCATGAACCTGAGCTTAGATGGGGCACCTGGGGCATGTTTCAGTGGTGGGCTTGGCCATGCTGGGTAAACACTTGGGCTCAATGATCTTAGAGGGCTTTTCCAGCCTTAGTGATTCTAAGATTCTACAACATTTCTTGTACCACATCTGACACAGGGCCCTCTTTGTTTGTGGAGTCACCACTAGGGTGTTACTGAGTTATTTATTGATCTGTAGCCTCTAACATCAGTGGTTTGAAAAAATTCAGTAAGATGGGAGACACTGCATGGTGCCAGGGTTCTTGCTTTGCTCTCTGGAGCTTGGTCACATTCCTCTGATGAGGCAGCCTGTGAGGGCATGGCTTATTCAAACTGACTCTGATGAATTTATCCCAGCCAACTGCAAGTCTTCTTGCAGTAATACCTTTGACAAAAATTGAAGTTAAACTGCTCTGAGTTGGTACAGGAATCTCCTTATGCTGCTCTCTGTCTAATAACATTAACTTGGGCAGGAGTTGCTATGGGAGTGTATAAAGAGATTTGTGCTCTGTGGGTAATCTATAACTCAGAACTGTTCTCAGGATTTTTAACTCCTTAATTAACTCTAATGTGCACAGTTGGTTTCCTATTAAATACACATTCCTGGGATCATCTTTATCATGCCCAGGCAGCACAGTCATGAGTACAAAGTGTGAAAATCAAACTCTGACATTGCATCATAGTCGCAGTGTGAGAAAGAACCACTCTTTCTGTTTTGTTTTAATTTCCAGCTAGTTGATGCTCAGCATGGTTATTTAACATAAGTCTCTTCTGTGTCAGTGTAATGACAAAGGTCATCTTCTGAGCCAAATATATAAATTTTGGTTCTCATTTAAAATGAGCGTCTTGGGCCCCATGGTTTCCTTTCTGGTATATTTGGGGATGGGTGCCTCTGGCTTTCCTCCTGCAGCATCACAAATCACTGCAAACATAAAAAATGGAGGATTATAATGTGGAACAAGAAGCCAGAAAAAAATTAATCAGAACTTAGTTCACTCAGAGTGTCTGAACTGTGCCTGATGCACCTGCTATCTTACTTACTTGAACTTACTTCAAGCTGTTTTCTCAGGTTTTTTTTAACATTTGCATGTCAATTCATGCAATTGGAAACACTCTCTGACACTATCAAGTCTCATTGCCTCATATTGCTACACATTATTGCATAAAATCTTCTTTTCATACAACTACTTAGGTTGACTTTGAAAACTAAAGCGAGTTTTGGTTTTTTTAGCTACACTTAGAAGATTATTTTTTGCTGGCATTTGGAAATACAAGAGTGTATTTTTATACTTTACTGGATGTTATTTGGTCTTCATTTTCCAATGGAAATAAGAAAATAAAGGTAGACAGCTCTTTCTGCATCCATCAGCCATTTTCCTCCAGGATCTGATCACTGGATCATGTTTGCTTTTGGACAAGGTGCTTCACCAGCACTGGCTGATGTGGATTAATTACCTCTCACCCAGCTGAAACTGTGAGACCATTGGGGGGAGAAATGAAATTTACAATTCTTGATCCTGATTGATCTTATACACTGCCTGTTTTCCACATGGAAAGTACCACCATTACTCTGTGGCTCCAGGAAAAAAATCTTTCCTGTCTGGAAGTGCTGGAGGTAAAACAAACAGAAGGTGTGAACATGAACCCCTGAGCAGAGATGAAGGACAGTGTGATTTTCTGAATGCATTCACTCTTGTGCCTGAAAGCCAGCAGTGCCATATATCTTGTGACTATGTTAAATATGTTAAATATGCCTTGTTGGGATGATGGGATGTCAGCAGGACAGAAAGGGTTCCAAAGCTCTAATTTTCTTCAGTGCAGAGGGCAGAATATGCTGTCCCATTGATGTGAGTTGTGAGTTAAACTGGTGTACAAGGATGCTCCAACTGCCTTACAAGAATGCTCCAGAGGAGGATTTCTGACTGGAGTAGCTGGGTTTGGCCTGTTTTCCATATGGATTCATGAAGATATTGGAAAATTTAGCTGAGGAAGAACACAACAGCACAAATGAAAATGCAGGTTAAGCCTGCAGACACACTGCAGCTGGCACATGCTGGATTTGCCCTTTGTGTGTGGTGGTATCCAACTAGTGAGCTGTGCCCGGGCACCTGGTGTTCCCTGCAAATTCCCAGGCACTACTTGTGGGACAGATCACAAATTAAAACCCCAAACCTTGTTCTACTACAGAAAAAATCCCCAGTGTGTTCTGCAGTACATCATCCTGTAAAGCAGACACACAGAGTGTGTTGCTCCTTATTTCACCAAGAAGTCTGTTGAGCTGCTTAAGTTACAGCAGGAAGTTATTCTACATTTTTACTGCTTTTTGCTACTTTCTCTTCACATAATTTCTGAGTGAAATAATTCCATTTGGCTGATTGATTCAGGAATTTGACTGTCACATTTGAGGCATGACATTTGAAAACGCATGGTAATCGACTTGAAATGTGTTGCTGTAAGTTTTAAAGTGATTTTTTGTAATGTTGAGGTGGAGCACTAATATCCCTTTGGGTAAAATCTATTGCCCCTAGAAACAATATTTCAAAGTTCACTAATATTCATGACTGCCTTCCCCTTGTAATTGCATCACTGAAAGAAAACCAATGTGCTTTACAGGCTGGTTGGAAACAGCTTTGCAAAGATTTTTACAACACTCTGTGACAAAAGACAAAAGTAGTTCCAGAGCAGATGAATGGCTCAAATGCAGTAAAGATCCAGCTGCAATGGGCTGGAACTCCTGTGCTCCATCTCTGCCTGGTGGCTTTCTGGTCCCATCTCAGAGTGGCTTTCTGGTCCCCTCTCTGGCTAAGCCTGGGAGTTCAAAGCCCAGCCTTGCTCACATCTGTGCAGGAGGAGTGCAGGGCTGCCCTCAGAGTGCAGAGAGCAGCTGGATTGCCCCCCTGACCTGTTCGTGTCAGCATAGTTCCTCTTAGAGCTGAGTAAACAGCCGCTGGTCAAAAATGCAAACTGGGAGTGCAATTATGTATTTAAATTCATCCTTTTACTTCCTGTTGAGCTTTAACAAAGCTCATGTTCATGCTGGTAGTGGGGCTGGGGATGTGACTGAGGTCACCTCTGATAAGTTTTTAGGCTGAGGGCTGTGCTGAACTGTGCTCTGAATGTCCCTGCCACACAGAGCACAGGAACCATTATCCCAGTTTATAATTTATACATTTATATAATTCATAAATTTTGTTGTTTATACATTATAAAATTACCCTGCTGGGATTCTAAGCTTGCAGTAGTGTGCCTTATCATGTTTGAGGAACTGAGGCCTGTTTTACCTGGTGACTGCACAGCAAAGCTCACCTTGTGAATGAGAGGAGCACCAAGCAACTGCTGGCTACACCTGCCTCTCAGAAGGAGAGCAAGAGCCTGATTCCAGGTGCTGCACTACTTGTGACATGCAGCAAACTAAAATGATGTGAGTCTGTGTCCCAAAGTGAAAACAGAGGGTTGACAATTGAAAATATATTTGGGTTTTTTTGTTTTGTTTGGTTTGGTTTGGTTTTTGTTTGGTTTTTGTGGCTTTTTTGTTTGTTTGTTTGTTTTTGGTTTTGTTTTGTTTTGTTATGGGGTTTTTTTGGTTGGTTGGTTGGTTTGGGTTTTTGTTTGTTTTTTATTTTGGGGGGTTTTGTTTGTTTGTGTTTTGTTTTTGTTTTTTTTTTTCTTGCAAGCAGAGCATGAAAAATCTGTAGTGAGGTATTAATTCAAACCAGCAAAATGAGACTTTAACTGTCTCTTCACCACCACTACCACCACCATGTTTTAACCTCAACAGGGCTAGAGGTGGAAATTGTGTGTTTGCAATTTTAAGTGCTGATAAATCACTAATAATATCAGAAATTAGCAAGCAGCTCACCTGATAAAGAGGAGACAGTTTCTGCAGACTGTCACTTCTCAAGGATAAATAATGTGTTTTACAGGGAATATGCTTCAGCCAGAATAATTAGGGAAAATACAGATGAGAGCTGTATGTCTGATGGAGTTACCCTCTGCCGTTGCTCTCAGAGGACCCTCTTGAAAATTGTATCTGTAATGGATGTTATGGAGATTTGAAAGAAAATTTGAAACATGCGACTTTTTATCTGCTTTTGATGTTACATTCATCTGCTTTCATCTCAGAGGATAAAAGTAATTGAACAATAATCCCAAAGAGAGTCAAATACACAAATCAATAAACTGCTCTCACAGGAGAATTTATTTTGATGAGCACACTGGTACCTCACACTTCCCCAGGCTGTGAGGTTTCCATTCAGTGGCTTGTTCTCTTTAATACAGATAGTGTGCCCTGATTGGGAACATAGACAATGAATGAGGCAGATCTACTCACTGAGTATCACCAGACAAAAACAGCTTTCTGCCTCCTTTGAGTGACATCCTAAATCTTAATTGACTGTTGAAAGCTTGGCACTGTCTTTTTATTTTTGTGTTCTTTTGGGAAGCACAATGAAAGCCAAGGGCTAGTGCTTCCATTAGACATAGTGAGAATGCAGGCTGTTGTTAGGCAAGAGTGTTTTCCTACCTTGTCTGTGATGTACAGAGGAATTTTTCATCCTTTGTATTCATTTTCTCTGCAGTGCTTTCCAGTAATTTTGCAAATTTTTAAAAATCTATTATGATTTATTCTTCTGAACTTTTTATATGTATTCCTTAATAAATCCCAGGGTGGGTCAGGTGGGAAGGGACCTCAGTGGGTCACTGGTGCCAGCTCCCTGCTCAGGCAGGGCCATCCCAGAGCACAGGGCACAGGATTGTGTCCATGTGGCTCTGGAATGTGCCCAGGGAGGAGACCCCAGAGCCTCTCTGGGCTCTGCTCAGGGCTGGCACTGCCCAGGGCAGCAGTTCTGCCCCCTGTGAGGGGAATTGCTGGGCTCAGGCCCTGCCCGTGGCTCTGGGGCCATCGCTGGGCCTGGAGCAGAGCCTGGGCCTGCCCTGACCTCTGCACACAGGGACACACAGGGACAGACAGACAGGGGGACACAGGGGCAGACAGGGGACACAGGGACAGACAGGGGGACACAGGGACACACAGGGGACACAGGGGCAGACAGGGGGACAGAGGGACAGACAGGGGACACAGGGGCAGACAGGGGGACACAGG